>CM074754.1:5570374-5631807 GCA_037367245.1 Phrynocephalus guinanensis
AGGATTACGCTCGCCCAACTTCCGGTAGGCCGCCATTTTGGCCACTGTGCTGTTGAGAGGCCGCTCTAGCCTCGCTTATATCTATGGTAGGGGTTCCAATAGGAGCCGGGCTGAACCTTCTGCTTTTCTTAGGCACGTCTGAATTGAACTATACACGTGTCTCCTGTGTATTTATTGCTAGGCAGGCGGGTTATAGCGCATCCAAGAACTGGAACTGACTTGGGTGTGTGTGTGTGTGTGTGCGCAAGGACTTGGATGCTGACAGGTTCCAGTTCCCATCAGCCCCAGCCAGCCTTGCTCTATGTGCAGCATAATGGGAGATGTATTTGCTGTTGCAGCAACTCCCCTTGCTCTCTTTGGAAGCCAGGCTTTCCCAGACACTCCCATAGGCAGAAAGGCAACGGTTTGCAATCTCGCTGGACAGAAGCAGAAGCTGCCAAGTCAGAAAATTGTATTATTCCCCGAATTTGCACCACCCTGAGAGGGTTTGGGTAACTCAGTGGTTTAGGTCAGGGAGCCAGGGGTTGGGGGGGGTTCGATTCCCCATTGTTCTTCCTGGGAGAAGAGCCAGCCAGCCACTGTCCCAGGGTTACCCCAGAAGAAGGCAATGGGAAACCACTGCGACCCAGAATGCCCTGGAGACACCATAAGAACTGATGTAACAGCACACGATTATTAGTATTAAACCGGGCTTTAGGTTGTAGGTAAATACTGCAGATTGATCAAGACTTGCGAATATCAATAAGAACTTATTTTGAGGTTGTTTTGCAGGAGGAGCACACTGAGTGGCACTATATCTAGAAAAAGAGCATAAATATAAATATAACAGACCCTCCCCAGGCTCACCCTCCCTTCCCTGTTGTTTAAGAAATGCAACATAGGCCTAGCTTAGAAAGTATTTGAGTATATTTATTATGGCGCTGCTTGAACAGGGCGGAATTGTTTGCAGCAAGACAACTCTGCAGCAAGGAGACGAGACACGAGATCACAAGAAAGCACAGATCTGTTCCAGGAGTCCGGGGTTGCAGCCGGTAAGAAACCGAATCTCTAGCCTGCCTTCGTCGGTGGTGGCTGGTACAGAAAAGGAGGGAAACAAGTTACACACTCAGGGCCGTGGTTTGTTAGAGATGTACAGTAGAACATCTGCGGGATCAATATCCACAGACGGAAAACATTTTTAAAACAGCCAGAAAGACATGTTTCCATGATGTAATTCCCAGAACTGGGCACTAGAGGGGACCAGAGATCATGTAATAGGGTTTGGCCCAGTTTGCTATTATCCATGGTTTTCAGCATCTGCGGGGGAAGGAGGGAGGTGGGGTTTTTTTGGGGGGGGGAACGGGGGACAGGAGGAGTTCGTACTCTACTCCATGTTCTTCCTGAATGGCTGGGCAGATGGAAATCCTACATCTGGTAAGCCCTGATTCTGCAATCAATATTTTGAACCTTCCCATGAGCCAAAGAAGTGACCTTAGGTCAGCTGGTGCAGCATATACATCAAATAAATAAATATAAATACAATCCCAGACATTTCTACTGTTAAAAAAAGGATCAGAGATACTATATTTAACAGGCAGAGGCGGGTAAGATTGCAGCCCAGCTGTAACGGATGGCAGCAAATATTTAATGAAAAAGATTTTTGGTGGTTCTGAGCTCCGAGAAGCAGTGGCAGGGGTGGGGGAGAGATTTTTGTCCTACTGAGCTGTGTTTATGCCTAAGGCACTGGTTGAGATAGACTGTAACCCCCCCCCCCCCACACACACACAAAGCAGAGTATTCCTGGTGGACAAGAGGTCTTAGACTAGAGAGAATTGGGACTCACCTTTCTCATGCTGAAGCCACTTGTTCTCAATGTAGTATTGATAGCAGCCTTCAAACTCCCGGTCCGTGTAGTTGAATACCTGGATAGGGACAAAGGGGTCGAGGGCTTCGAAACCCACCTGATAGGGGCAGTGGTGCAGAGTGGGAAGAGGGAAGGAGGGGAGTAAACAGCACAAGATGAGAAATAAAGGTCTCTCTCTCAAACTATAGTTTAAGGGGAAAATGGAAGCTCTCAAAATCCAAGCAAAAGGTGTTTCCGTCCCTTTGGGGTCGACTGTAGGCAGCTATCCACCAGAAGGCCCTCTGAAAGTGGGGAATTTAAAGGAAGCCAGGACGAGAGACCACCCTGTCCCACAGATCTAATGGCATCTTGTATGCAGTGCCAGAAGGAACTGTGGCTCTGTAACAAAAACATCTGCTTTTCATGTGGCGTGACGTAGGTTTGGACCCCCCCCTCCACCACCACCACCTTTCCAGGTCCTTGGAAATCTCTGTTCTCTGCTCAAAACCCATCTGAAAACTTCGAGGCTCAACAGAAGGGGAGGTCTGAGCTAGTCTGGCTCCTGATCCAAGAGGGCAGTGAGTCCACTCCAGGTCTTATACCAAACCGGAAAGGAATCTTCCCAAGTTGATGAGGAACAGCTTTCAGCACCAAGCACAGAGGCTGCGATGGGTGGACCAAAACCTGGAGTGGATACACCTGCCCAGCTCGTCCACAGGTCTGGGGCTGGACTGCTCCCAGAAGCCCAGACTGCTGGGGCAATGTCTGGAGCGCCGAGGCTTAGAGCCGCCAAATAACAAGGGCTCTGACTCTTGAGTAGGACTTGGTAGGTACGAAACGAGCCCGCCCGACAAGAGATTGGGCAGCCCCGGTCCCGCCTCTTTCTTAGCTCTGTAAGGGATAAAATCTCAGGGCCAGACTCACCCTTCCCAGCAGATCATAAGGCAGGTAAAATTTGGGGTCTGTGTACGGAGCCCCCGTTGGGGTAACGGTGGTCACAATGGCTCCTCCGGTCTGAAGACACCAAGAAAAGCATGTTAGGGGGGAATCTCTGCTGGCTTAGCTGGACACCAGAACTATCCATCCATCCATCCATCCATCCATCCATCCATCCATCCATCCATCCATCCAATCAAATCAACCAAGCAACCAACCAATCAATCTATCTGGTGGTTTTATTTTAAATTCTTTTTCTAATTTGTATTTACATTGCTTAATAAAATTTAAATAAATAATCTATCACTCTATCACTATCACTCTATTTATCACTTTATCTATCTTTATATTGATTTGGAATATTTTACCCCACCTTTCTCCTTGGAAAAGGACAGTGATACTATCACTGTTTCTATCTATCTATCTATCTATCTATCTATCTATCTATCTATCTATCTATCTATCTATCTATCTATCTATCTATCTATCTATCTATCGCTATATTACGGTATCACTCTATCACTCTATCACTGTTTCACTCTATCTATCTATCTATCTATCTATCTATCTATCTATCTATCTATCTATCTATCTATCTAACTATCTATCTATCTATAATTTATATTTATTTGGAATATTTTACCCTGCCTTTCTCCTTGGAAAAAGACCGAGTGATACTATCTATCGCTGTATCACTATCACTGTTTCACTCTATCACTGTAATGCTATATCTATCCATCTGTCTGTCTATCAATCTGAAAATGCGCACAAGGTAGGGCAGGATTGTGGAAAGAGGCTCTGCTTTGGACTTCCACCACCTGGTTCCTTTCAACCCCCCCCCAAAAAAAACCAGAGTGCCGCTGAGGCTCCCTGGCAACCTGCCCCAAAGCTGAGGGCGAGGAACTGTGCCGGATTGTGACTCCGCCACCAAAATCAGACTGGAACAGCAAACGAAGATCTGCCCACGTCTGCAGGTTCTCCACCCTCCCCTCTTGGAGGGAGAATTTTTCCCCTCAAGGGCTTTGCTCCAGGGCCGCTTTTCATTCGTCATTTTTGCTGGGGAAAGCCAAGAAACGGGAGATGCCTCCTCCTCCTCCTCCTCCTCCTCTTCCTCACCCAGTCATTGGCGAGCATCTTCCGCAGGTTGTGGATCAGCGTCAGCTCCTCGGGGAGGACCTGAGGAAAAACAAGGATACTGTCGACAGAGGGACCCAGCCTTTCGTGTCAATGTGGAGCACTGCACACTGTAATTAAAACTGGAAGAGACTACTTGAAGCGGCATGGGGCGGTATATAAGCAGAACACTTTTGCTTTTTGCTTTTGATCTGACCTACGGGATACAACCATGGAAGGATCTGAAGCCCTGATGTGGGTCTGCTGAGGAATTGCTGTGCTAGGGGGTAGAACCGCCCACAAGCTACTGGGGACTCTTGGCAGGAGAAGAAACGTTTCTTGGACAAAACGTCTAAAGCGACAGTCATAACGGCACATGGGAGTTTTTAGGGAGGGAGGAATGCATGCTTTTGCGTGTTCCCCAACTACTGGACTCCTTTTACTTTTCTTTACGAGGGACCTGCCAGCACGCAGCCCTCACTTTCAAGCCATCAGCTGCGCACCCACACCCTCTGCCCTCTCCCCGTTGGCTGCAAGGGACTACAAGTCCGAGGGGGCCATACTTCACTCTTGTCCAGTTTCTGAATGACTGTCCTTCCCCAGAGGACGTTCACCCCGTCCACAGCCACCAGGAGCTTGAGCGTTCCACGCGAAGCCTGCTGCTTCAGTTCCTTGAAGACCACGCCGACGACATCCGTGGCATTCCGGACCCGAGTCAGGCCCTAAAAAGGAGGAAGGCCAGAGAGATGAGAGACCCCCAAGGGTTAAGAGCCCCACTGCAACCATCGGGAAGGGCTTCTACACCCCCCCCACACACACACATCAATCGGTTCTCGGCTTCAAAGCCATGCTTCCTTGGGGACGTTGACGGTTCAAAGACCCCGAGGAGCCACCCAGAAGGGGGTCCCAGACCCTCACCTGGTCAATCACCTCTCCCAGCGGACGGCCTTCGTCTGTGCTCTCGCGTTTGTTCCATATGTAACGCTGTTGGGTTTTGATCTGCCACGCGTGAAAGATAAGGAGGGTAAGAGGGGATTCGAGCCGGAAATCCTTCGTGGAAGGGGCAGACGGACAATTCCGGGGAGACAATAAGCGAGGGCGTGACGGGAACGGTTCTCTGCGCGTGCACACACCCGGCTCTGAGGAATCTAGAAGTCTCCCCTATTTATTTATTTGGAACACTTTTATACCGCTCCTTTTTCCATAAAGGAACTCAGGGCAGTTTCCGGCTAAAAAAACAGCTAAAACAACAATGACAAAGACAGGGATAAAATGGCAAAGAGGGAGAACCCTTAGCAGAGAGCAGCGGATCAAAAGGGTAAAAAAAAAAAATAAACAGAAATGAGGTCACCCTAGGCCTCCTTGAAAAGCAAAGTTTTTAATGCCTTTTTCAAGACGGGCAGGGACTCTGCAAGGTGCAGCTCACTCGGAAGTTGGTTCCATAGGAAGGGGCCAACAACTGAGAAGGCGCGGCTACGGGTTACCGACTTCCGCGCCTCTCTAGGAGTGGCCACCCTGAGTGAGCGCGCCTGCGACGATCGAGTAGGACTGGCCTCAGTTGATCTCTGGGAGATCCTAAGCCAGTGTTTTTCAACCACTGTTCCGCGGCACACTAGTGTGCCGCGAGATGTTGCCTGGTGTGCCGTTGGAAAAGCTAAAGAATATCAGCTTTGTGTTCAGCCAAACAGGCCCAGGTTGAGCACTGAATAAAGTATTTTATAATTTTTCATATTTCTGTTTACTTATTATTTCATAATAAAGTAATTATAAAATACTTTCTTTGTGTTTATTTGATTCCATTTCCTATTCAAGAGAATTACTTTATATATAGTCAATATATGCACAGAGTTAAATTTTTTAACATTTTCTAATGGTGGTGTGCCTTGTGATTTTTTTCATGAAACAAGTGTGCCTTTGCCCAAAAAAGGTTGAAAAACACTGTCCTAAGCTTCCTGGCCAGCACATTACAGGCGGCGCAAACGCAGACAGCAGGAACGAGTAAAGCCCCGGAGGCCGCCGCGCCTCCTGCCCCTCACCTCGTTCAAGAAACGCTGGTTGGTGATTTTGAAGTTCTTCAGCCAGGCCGAGGCTTCCAGAGGCTGGTCGAAACGCTGGGGGTTATAGGACGAGGGGAGCAGTTCCTCGCATTTCCTCATCCAAGAGAAAGCTGCAACGTCAAGGAGAAGGGAGGAGATGCGTAATTTGGCATGGGGCCTTTTCTTATTTTTGTGGCGAGGAGAGGAGGCAAACGTAGCCAAAGGGAATCACAGATTGGGTGGTTTCGGCTTGTCTGGCAGGCACCAGAACACCAGGCAGTTTATGTATGCATGCATTTATTTATATTTATACACGCCCCAATTTTCACCAAAAGGAACTCACCCTCTGGAATATGGAGGACCACCCAGTTATGCCTTGCACAGTAATGTATGACGTGGCAAAGAGTCATGGTCTTCCCCGTGGTCTTTTCGCCGTCTCCGCACACAAAGCTGTTAAGGAAACGGCGGCTCCCTCGTTGCCTGGGACGAAGAGAAGGCCGAACCACCGACACCCCCTCCCATGAATACTCAGCGCCTGCCTCGCCTTCCCTTCTTCCGTTGCTGCTGCTGCTGCTTAAGGCTCTTAAAGTCTCTTCCCTGGGCATCGTCAGCTGAAGACACACGGTGGCACCACAGCCATTTCGAGTTCAGGGCATTGGGAGGTCATCTAGACTCACCCCTACCTTTCCAGTCAAGATCCGGGAATTACAGTATAACTACAACGGGCTGAAATGGCATTGTACGTGTGTACACACACACACACACACACACACACACACAACCTCTGGAGTAAACAAAAAACAAAAAACCCCACCACCTGTCAAGGCCGTCGGGTGCTTTAATATGTTTCTCATGAAACAAAGCCACAGTATCTACAAGCTTCCACTGCTGGGTTCTAGCCATGCCCCCCGGAGTAACAGCACACCTCACCGTACACAAGAGAGAAGGCTATCGCCTCTCCCCTGAGCCTTCTCTTCTCAGCATGCTAAGATCGCCACTTGTACAGATTAACTTCCGATGGATGCTATCCTGTTTTGTTTTGTTTTTAAACCCAAGCTTCTGGTCCTTATGAAGGAAATGAAACGGGATCAGCCGGAAAGCTTCTCTTCAGGCCTTTGCTGGATTGTTCCCTCTCTGTTTTCAGCAGAACAACGTAAACACTTCTGTTTCTTCCTTGCTCCCTTGCACGGTGCGGCCCTAACGCACTTGAGGGGGGGGCAGGAGAAGATCTAAGACTTCATAGGATACAAATGACGTATCGGATAGCTGGATGGGCCAGGTTGGTGTGTTTTAAGTAGTTGATCAGCTCCAGTCCCGGCTTCCGCACCATAAAGCATGTTTCTCTGAAGGTGCTCACCTGTCGGGGCCGAGAACAAACAGGACAGACAGAAAAGGATTCGAGCATTGTTGAGAGAAGACTTGGAATAAACCAACCATGTGTAAAACACCAGCTTTTCCAACAATGGCTGTTTCCCAGGACTACCGTACATCCGCCTGTTCGTTTGACAGAGGGATTTATCGCTCGTATGACTTGGATCTTAGTCAAGGCTCATGCACTTCTAGGTTATGCCTCTGCGCCTTGGCCAGTCTTGAGGGGCTCTTGGTATTATTACAACTGGCAAACGGAGTTCAAGGAGGACCTCTGTTGCTATGTAATCGTTAAAAGAAAAAAATTAAAAGAAAAAAACCCAGAAATATGTATTTCCACGGTGTAATTACCAGAACTAGGCACTAGATGGAGGTGCAATGTATGGTATTCGATCTCTCTGCCTTTTTTTTGGCATCTGTAAGGAGGGCAGTTTTGCCCCAAACACAGTCCAGAAGAGGCTGTATTGGGGGAACATCTAGATTTGAGGCTTTGTCTCTTATCTGGAATGCTCCACTGACGCTCCTCAAAGAGTTATTACGGCCTTTCTGGAGCCCACGATTTCTTACGATCCAGCCTTCCCGTCGAGCGAGAGCCCGGCGACCCCTCGCTTGTCCATGATGCCCTATCGCCTTCCCCCTCCCGAACACCTTCTGGACTGGGACAGGGTTAAGGGAGTACCTGTGATCTGTAACACCGCGGCAGCCCATGAGGAAGGACCACCGCTGCCTCCTCCTGGGGAATGGTGTAATATCGGCCCACGTCGTCTTCTGTGTGGTTGGCCTGCCGAGCCAGAAACAAAACAAAACAAAGAGACGCCGTGGATTAATCAATAAACCAGCCTTCTGTGGAAAGGGAACTGCTGGCACTTGGTTCCCAGGTCCAGGCGGTCCTTCTGGCCTGGAGGGAATCCCCACTGGGGGGGACAAACTCCCAATAAAGAACAGCCTTTGTTAGGACACAGATCAGAATCCTGCCTGTTGGACCACTTTGCCCCTGTCTGTCTGTCATGTAAACAGATGGATATTTCTGAATGCCTTTCTACAAACCTCGTCATGGAATTATGAAGTCGGAGCGGGCTTAATTGGGTTGCATTTATATTCCAGGTGCCGTGTTAGATAGAAAAAAGGGCTTTACAGTATAACCCCTGTATCTATGGGAGGTAGTTCCTGAGTCCTACTGCAGGTGCCAGAAACCATAGAGAGTGACATCCAAATGCAAATGAGGAGCGGAGCAGAAGGGGAGGACTCGGGTGCTGGAGCCAACAGCCCCCATGGCAGGAAATAAGGACCCAGCTCCCTCCTCCAAAATGGTCACCAAGATGCACCAACGCTCCCTGCCCCAAAGAGGCAGGGAAGGGGGAGCCGATGGATGGGTCACCCTTTGCTTCGACCAGCCACAATTAAGTGGAACCGCAGGTAAGCGGAACAGTGGATACAGGAATCCCGTTGAAGATCCGAAAGCAAAGCCCATGCAGAAGCAGGGCCAGGTTGGATCCAACTAAAACCACGATTGTATCTGGAGCGAAACTATCATCTCATACAAGCCACCAAACACAAAGGCCCCCCCTTTTGACAGGTGATGGCCATCTGGTACTATTCCCAAGCCACTTTAAAACACGCACCGGTACCTTTACTGTCAGAACTTGGCCACCTCGACTCACCGGGTCATTCTCAGGAGTACGGCAGATGGATCGAGGCTTTTCGGACGGAAGCGGAGCACCTTCAAATGCCGCGTTGCTCTGCCAGGTGTTGGAACAGGTGTGAAGGCCGCGGTCGAGATCCAACTAGGAGAGAGACAAGGCCCTTTAGCTAGCGAGAAAACAACCCCTTCTTCCACTAAATTCTCACAGCCAAGAGTTTCTTCGCCATGAGGGAGCCTTGCGGCGCAGTGGTTAAAATGGCAGTACCACAGCCAAAACGGTGCTCACCACCCGGGGTTCATTCCCAGGTAGTGCCGGCTCGAGATTGACTCAGCCTTCCATCCTTTCGAGGTCGGTAAAAAGAATACCCAGCTTGCTGCATGGGGAGAGGCAATGTGTAGTCTACATGATAAAATTGTAAGCCGCCCAGGGAGTATTTTAAGTAATATGGGAGAATACATAAGCAGCACGCTTTGCTTTTGGCTGTTAAGAAGGTTTCATTGGACACTAAGTCTCATGAGAAACGGTATACTTAATCTTGAGAAAAGTGACAGAAATATACGTTACAAATCACGATCATGAAAGAAAGAGGCCGGGGAACACTTTATTCTGGATTGTGCGAGATTAACGGTTCCCAACCATGGAACTGCAACTCCCAGAAGCCTTCACTGCTACCTCTCCTAGCAGGGGTTTCTGGGGGCTGCAGTCCAAGACTGGAGGGGAGGTCACCCAAGATCGTGAACCACTGCTATCAACTAGCCATTCTCACCCTCTTTGTGCCACGGTCATTAATGCCCTATGAAATCCAGGCCCAATCGGGATTGTGTATGCCACAGAATGAACCTTATTACAGAGTGACCAGTCTGCGCCCCCCTTCAAATGTGTTGGGGTTACCCGGAAGTGGGGGCGGGGGCAGGGGAAGCACACGGCCCCTGTTGAGAGTGGCTGATCTGGAGGGCAAGATTAGAACTGAAGGCCCGACGTTGCAAGGAAGCACATTCTAGTTAACGATTAGGAGAAGCTGCCTCGAAAAACGAGAGCTCGTTAATACTGGAGGGGACGGCCTCCAGCAGCAGAGGTGTGGTCTTTGCAAACCCCAGAAAGCCACATGGGGAAAACCGAGGAAGCCTGAGAACTAAGAAATCCATATGGTGAAGCTCTCCTTACGGGAATCTATGTTCCTCAGCGGCCTCTTGAACTATGCAGGCCTGGAACTCAACGCACCCTTCTTTCAGAGATGCGGAAGGGGAGAAGGGCAGTTAAAACAGGACTCGGTTCCCATCTGGATGCAGCCACAATGAAAGCTGCAATTTAAAAACAACCTGGTTTTGATCAACTCCTGTTTTTAAGCAGGTAGGCTCACCTTGCGCCCCTGACAGATAAACCTCCTCAAATTCCTCAGCATCTTTCCTGCCAAAAAAACCAGCAACGTTTATTTGCAGTACAGTAGAAGGTCACGATGCATCTATTTTAAAAGTCAACACTTATTTTTTTAAGTCTAAGGCAGCTGTAAGGAAATGAACGCAACAGCACGCAACTGCCTTGCCAAAGACAACCAAGCTTCCCCCCCCCCTTTCCAGACAGCGCCTTAGGAAAGCTCATAAACAGAATGACAGAGGGAAACCTTAAACTGATGTTTCTCTTTTGCTCTGGGATGTACAGGGACAGGATGAATGACTTCAGGATTAGCTCATGGGGAAAAACTGCCTTGTGCTTAAAAAAAGAGCTGTCAGCATGCCCGTGGCCCAACCTTTTCCATCTAGAAATCTACCCATTTTTTGTTGTTGTTGTACAATCATACTTAAATTACAGGCTGATCAAGCATGTAAATCAGTGGGGGAAATACGAATTAGATCAGCTGCCAAGGAATCACGAAATAAATGTGTTCCTTCCTCCAAACACAAGTTGACGGACAGATGGGCGGGGTATGAATCTAATAAATGAAATAAATGAAGTTATATGGTTTCAAAGACTATTGCGTTTCTTACAATATCAGGCTTTGTTGCTCTATTGCAGAACATCCTTCTTGTCTAGATAAATGGAGGATCTTTTTTAAAGGTCCAGCTTCCTGTATCTCACAGTGGCCCCACCAGATGCGTTTGGGAGCGCATGAGACTAGATCTCTGTCTCCTGATACCACTCTCCCTGCATTTGGCCCTTGAAGGACCCCGGTTTTAAACCTGGAGATGACAAAAAACCCCATCATGGCTTGTCACCTGGGATGGACTTTTCCTCCAGGAAATCTGTCCTGCATTAGTTTGTACGTCTCAATCATATCAGATCGCGCGTCACCCATGAACATTGTGAGGAAAAGAGAACACGAGGGGGAGAAAAAGAGGAGCCACTCCGGATTAAAAGCGGAGAGAAGTGGGAGAGAGAAGCAGCGCCTCGTCCCTTGAGGGGACGAGACGCCGCGAAGGACCCTAAAACCACTCAACTTACCTCCGTTCCCCCTCGAAATAAAATTAAAACAATCTTTATTAAAACAAAAACGGGAAAAAACCACCTTTTCTCCTCGGCGCGTTACTGACTTCCCACCTGCATGGGCGCCGCCATCTTTGCCGCGGCCCCAAGCCTTCGCGGCGCCTCACAACCCCTCCCTCCCTCTCATCTACGGGTCCTCGGAAGGGACAGTCTTCCTCCGCGAACCTCCCTAGAGAGGGGGGGGGAAATGGGAGGGAGAGGAGGGAAAGGCCCAACCTCGGGGCGGACCAGCGCGCGTGCGTGTGGGGTGATTGACAGGCCCCGGAGAGAGAGAGAGAGAGAGAGAGAGAGAGAGAGAGAGAGAGAAAGAGAGGTGGGCGGGGCCGTCCGTGTGATTGGCAAGGAGCCGGAAGGCATTCATAGGCGGAGGTGGAAGCCAGTCAGTCAGTCGGTCAGTCAGTCAGTCAATCAGGGGGGAGAGTGAGTGACTTGAGGAGGGGGGGTGGAAAAACGGGAAGGGGGAGGAGCCTAGAGTGAGGAGTGGGCGCGGCCACGCTCCGCTCCTTCCTTCAAGAAGGCATTCATAGGCGGAGGTGGAAGCCAGTCAAAGTTAGTCAGGGGGAGAGTGAGTGACTGGAGGAGGAGGAGGAGGAGGAGGAGGGGGGAGGGCGGGAAAACGGGAAGGGGAAGGAGCCGAGAGGGAGGATCGGGGGCGTGGCCAAGCTCTGCTCCCTCAGGCGAGCGAGGGAGGGAGCGAGTGAGGCGCGCTTGGGGGGGGGGGAAGAGAGAAGCCGGAGCGGCTCGCGCGCAGCGTCTCTGTGCGCGTGCGCGAGGGCGCGCGAGGCCTACGGCGGCGGCGGGTTGCTGCTGAGGGAAAGGAGGGAGGGAGGGGCTCGCGCGCCTGTTGCCACCAACGTTGCCGCCGCCGCCGCCGCCGCCCCTCCCCCCCTCTCCCGCCGCCATTTTGGATCCTCGGTCGCCTTCAACGCAGCGCCTCAGAAGAAGAAGAGGAGGAGGGCTAGAAGAAGAAGAAGGGAGAATAATTTTAAAAAGAGAGAGAAATATATATATATATATATATATATATATATATATAAAAGCCACCCAGCGTCGTGAAGAAGGAGGGAGGGAAGGAAGCCCGCCCTTTTCGCTGAGGGAAGGAAAAGGCGGCGGAGACGGCCCGGCCCCTGAGGAGGAGGGACGACGGCCCGGCCTCCTCCTCCTCCTCCTCCTCCTCCTCCTCCTCCTTCCTTTTCCCTCAACGCCCGCTGGCCCCGGAGGATGAGGCGGCGCGGGCCCGGCTGGCCGGAGGAGGACGACGACGAGGAGGAAGAAGAAGAGGAAGAGGAGAAGAAGAAGGAGGAGGAGGAGGCGTCGTCGGCGTGGAGGGAAAGGAGGAATGACCGTCGCCTCCCCCGTCGCCAAGCCGGGCAGGCCTCGCTGTGAGACGGTGAGGGAGGGGCCCAGGCTGGCTCGTCTCCTGTGGGGTGTGTGTGTGTGTGTGTGAGAGAGAGAGAGAGAGAGAGAGAGAGGAGGTGGGGGGGGTCCCTCCGGGACAGCTTTAGGCTCCGGGCTGGCCTCACGCGGCCTATCCATACGGGGTAGGTATGGGCTATTTTGGGCCAGGCCCGTGAGACTGGGGGGAGGGGGAGGGTAGAGAGACGCGTGTGATGGGTTAGGTTGTGTGTCAGTGTCTGATGGGTTGGGTTCTGGGCCTGTGATGGGTCGGGTCGTCTGTGTGTGGTGGGTTGTGTTGTGTGTCTCTGTGTGTGATGGGTTTGGTTGTGTGTCTGTGATGGGTTGGATCATCTGTCTGTGTGTGAGAGATAGGTTAGGTTGTGCGTCTCTCTGTGATGGGTTAGGTTGTCTGTGTGTGATCTGTGTGTGATGGATTGAATGGGTTGTGTGTCGGTGAGGGTTGTTGGGTCATCTCTGTGTGTGGTGATGGGTTGGGTTGATGGGTTGTTTGTGATGGTGATGGGTTGGGTTGTGTGATGAGTTGCATCATCTGTCTGAGTGTCTGATGGGTTAGGTTGTGTCTCTGTGTGTGATGGGTTGGGTTGTGTGTTTGTGATGGGTTTGTGTTGTGTGTGATGAGTTGCATCATCTGTCTGAGTGTCTGATGGGTTAGGTTGTGTCTCTGTGTGTGATGGGTTGGGTTGTGTGTCTGTGATGGGTCGGATCGTCTCTCTGTGTGTGGTGGGTTGTGTTGTGTGTCTTTGTGTGTGATGGGTTAGCTTGTGTGTCTGTGATGGGTTGGATCATCTCTGTGTGTGATAGGTTAGGTTGTGTGTCTGTGTGTGATGGGTTGGGTTGTGTGTGTCTCTGTGATGGGTTAGGTTGTGTGCCTCTGTGTGTGATGGATTGAATTGTGTGTCAGTGAGGGGTTGGGTAATCTGTGTGTGATGGGTTGTGTTGTGTGTCTGTGATGGGTTGTGTTGTGTGTGAAGAGTTGCATCATCTGTCTGTGTGTCTGATGGGTTAGGTTGTGTCTCTGTGTGTGATGGGTTAGATTGTGGGGGGGGGGCTCCTGACAGCCATTCCAGTGGGGTGTGGAAACTGGTTAGGGAAAGGGCAAAGGACGAGGCGAAGGACTCTCACTCATAAGGACGTAATCCATGTGTGTTTGAAAGCTTCCCTTTTTCCAAGTGTGCGTGTGTGCGCACACACTAGGCATGTGTTTTGAGGCAAGGGGCACACCCACAGATATACACCTGCATGCATCTTGTGTATGTGTGTATTTGAAAGCTTCCCTCCTTCCAAAGATGCATGCACACGCACACGCACAATGCATGTGTTTTGAGGCCAGACTGGAGACCTGGATTTTTTCACTGCGGGGTGTGTATGCATGAGGTGCTCTCACATATACACAAAATACACTATATTGGGGTTGGAGAAAGAAGCACCTTAACCAATATAAGGAAACTTAAATAATTTAAGGATTTTTTGTTTGTTTGTTTAAAGGCAGTTGTGTCTGTTTGTTTCTATATCTGTGGCAGCTGCATGGGACTCTTGCAGAAGAATGGGCAGAGTAAGAGAGTCCTGGTAGCTGTACCCTTGCAGTATGTGTGTGGCATCCTTAAGAGCATGTCTTCTGTTCCCATGACCGGAGCACTGATGGATTACGTTGGGTTTCAGGAACTGTCATGTGGTCTTGAGCAACCATACAGTGGACCCTTGTATAACAAACAGTTTGTATAACATAAAATCTGTACAACATAAAAAATTCCAGAGATAGGGGAAATTTGCTTAACCTAATCGCCTATGGGGAGAATCTGTACAACATAAAAATTGGATTACTCCATTTTCAATGCATTCCTATGGGAATTTGTATAAAGGAAAATTTGCTTAACAGAATTTCATTTGGAACAAATTAATTCCTTTATACAAGGTACCACTGTACTTGGGTAGCTCCAGGACAGATCCATTTGCGTGCCGTTATCGATTGGTTGATTCCTTGGTACAAGGGACCACCTCAGAGGTGCCAAATTTCCTGTGACAAATGCATTTCCCTTATAGAAAATGGCATGGCGAACACTGGCCTCTCATACACACATTGGCTTCCACATCCGTGTGTGTGTGTGTGTGTGTGTGTGTGTGTGTGTGTGTGTGTGTGTGTGTTTGCAGCATGTGTTGTGAAATTCATCTCTGCTGCTTGGCAGCCTGTCTGTGCATTTCAGTAGATGATCTCATGACAGAAATAATACATCCTACACACGTGTGTGTGTGTGTGTGTGTGTGTTTAAAGAGGGATTTTTAAATTTTAAGGCTCCTTGGTAGTTAGAATACCCCCTTAAAGTTATAGATTCTGTCCTAATGAGATCCCATGCAATTCTTGTTTAACTGCTTCCACGTTCTGGGAGGGCGAAGCTTTCCAAGTCTTGTGTTTTGAGAAGCAGTGAACTTTCTTGAGGGAGTAATACTTGGCCAGCTTGGGGTTAATCCAGTGATTCTTGACCTTTGGCTGTACAGATCTTTTGAATGTCACCTCCGGAATCCTTGTCTGTGAGCCACACTGGTCTGGGGCAGCTGAGAGATGGAGTCCCGTACCTTCGGAGGGCAAAAAGGTCAAGAATGACTGGTTTAATCCCTTGGCACCCACACTTGGTTATTGAAATGCATTCTTCCTTTTCCCATTCTCTCTCGCCTCAACAACTCCGACCCGTTTGCCTCTGTCAAAACTTACTTTAATGCTGTGTGAGTAGAGACTTGTTATCTTCTCATGCTCACCAATGTGCAGACCCCCGCACACACACAGAGCTGTATGAAAATGTATGCAAAATAATCTTTTTGGGTTAGTAGGCCTCTGTATTCCATCATTTCTCCACTAGGCCAGGAAGATTCTCAGTAGAAAGTCCCAGAACAGACTGGACGACTACAGACAAGTCCTAGATGAGTTCACACAGCCACTGCTCTTAAGTGTTCCGCTTCCTCTGATGCTGGAAGTATTTGTTTTCATTTACTACCTCCTCTCTTATAGAATTGGGCCCGAGGTGCTTTACAAACCAGTTCAAGAGCAATAGACAATTAAAATGCAATAAACATTAAAATAGAATTAAATGCCTTGCATTATTATAATGTAATCAAAAGTAGAGCACTTTAAAAGTATGTGGTTAAAAATACAGTCACTGTTTTACCTTTTTTTTTTAAATTAAGAAAATAGCAAAATAAGATTTGGCTTAAAATAATAAAGTAAGATTTGCCTTAAAATCTTGTTTGAGCTTTTTAATTGCTGCAGGCCTGGGTTTTCATGGCTGAGCGAGGATTTGAACCCAGTTCCTCAGGGGTCCTAATCTGTCAGTCTGTCCACTCTGCCACACCGGGTATCTCCAGAGTTACTCATTTCAAAACAGGGTTATCAACAATATCAACCCTGGGCCCTCAGATTAAAAGTCCTGGTGCTCTTTCAACTGAGCTATCACCTACCAAGAGGTGATGCTATAAAAGGGGACCATCAGTGGGCATCAGGCAGACTTCTACATCAAGATTCTTGCCTGGTTTTGAGAAAGGAGGGTTGTCCTAAGGACTGAACAGAAACAACATAAATAGGAAGTCTGCCACTGTAAAATAATAATAATAGCACTTTTAAAATGCTGTCGTTACAGCTTGTAAGAGCATTACTGGCCATGCATGCAACTGAGAAGGAAAGAAAAAAGTAAGGAATCTGACGAGCCAGACTGATAGTTGCTTAAATGAAATAAGTTCTAATTAGCAGGGAGAGAAAAGAAAAGGGACCAGTGGGTGTGTAATGCTTATAAAATGTGCATAAGCAGGAGGGGGAAATGCTTAACGCTGTATAGGAAAAGCGAAATCCATAAGTTCACGGAGCAATATTCCCCTGGGCTTCCTGATTTGCAGAAGGGGCCAGTCTGTTTATTAAAATAATGTTTTCTCCCCACATGGTGGCTAACAGAATTTTGCAGGTCTCAAGTATCGCTTTGACCAAATAGGCCAAGGGAAACATGACAGACAAATCGGGTATGACACGGAGCTGGCGGCACAGCTCTGTGGTTTAGGTCTCTGGCTAAGGAGCCAGCAGTTGGGAGTTTGATTCCCCACTGGGCCTCTGGCAAGTACATCCAGCTTGTAGGGGCCTTGGGCAAAGCTGAACAGTCCCAGGGTGTCACCCAAAAGAAGGGAAGGGTAAAAGCCACTTTTGATTTTTTTTTAACCCTGAAAATCTTGAAAAAGCACTGCCGTAAGTCAGAATTGACTTGACAGCACGTGATTACAGTATGATGGCGTTATAAGCACCATGTATGGCGTCTTGAACTTGTAGGACAGGTCGATGTAAATGCTACTGATATTTATTTATTTATTTATTTATTTATTTATTTATTTATTTATTTATTTATTTATTTATTTATTTTAGAGCTTATATACAACCCGTCTTCCAGAAGGAACTCCGGGCGGTTTACAACAACAACAACAACAACAACAACAACAACAACAACAACAACAACAACAAGAACAACAACAAAACAGACAATAAACCAATAAACTCTTTGTGTTTTCTTCCACAGTGAGAAGATGTTGTCAACAGGTTTCTGGGAAGATTTGCCGACCCACCGCCTGCCTGCTTTGTTTTAAGAAAAAAACCCGTGGCAGCATACGTACTGTGATGGACCCTCAGAATACGGCTATGTTAGGGCTGGGTTCTGATTCTGAAGGTTTTTCTGGGAAAAGCCCCCCTGCAGTTGCAGCAGGAGGTCGGAGAGAAGTGGACCTCGATGGTAGCACTAAGGAAGAGGAGGAGGAGAAGAAGAGGAGCAGCGAGGGGAACGGGGGTGGTGGTGGCGGCGGCGGCGGCGAGATCGGGAAAGATGGCAGCCTGGCGGAGGCTCAGCAACAGTTTTCCGTGAAGGAGACGAACTTTTCGGAGGGGAATTTAAAACTGAAAATTGGCCTCCAAGCGAAGAGAACTAAAAAACCTCCCAAGAACCTGGAGAACTATGTCTGCCGACCTGCCATAAAAACCACTATCAAGCAGCCCAGGAGGGTGCAGAAAGTCGAGAAGATGACGGAAGAGAAGAAGGACCAGGGCCCTGCCAAGCAAGTGAGTCGCGTCGGTTGCTGCGTGTCCCCAAATCGTGCTTGTTAGGAGGCGGAGGTGGGGAAGGAAAAGGTTGTTGTGGACATTGGATTCACCGGCGGTCACCAGCATTGTCTAACCGTGCAGTTTGATGAGGGCAGATTCTGGCACCTAAAGAATCTGGTTTCTTAAAGGGTGGGGGGGGGAGAGAATTGACCTCAGTATATTTCATCCTTCTTACAGAATCCAGGACCCACATTTAATCCCCAGCTTGCTATATGGGACCCTTTTAATTATGTTCTTACTGTATCAGTTATGTGCTTCTCTGCTTTACCCCTTTTCCCTGTTGCCTCTTTAAAAAGTTGGTTATAGTAGGATGTAGTTTGGCCCATGTACTAGCTGTGCAGCCCATCCTGTTGGTTGACGGTGGTTCCTCAGCTCAGTTGTTGTTGTTGTTGTTGTTGTTGCTGCTGCTGCTGCTGCCGATTATGATGATGATGATGTAACGTTCAAATTACCAGTGTCTTTAAGAGTCATAAGTCTTTTATGTCCATCTAGTTTGTTGAGAGTTTTCAAAGTTTTTTCAAAGTTTTTCCCACAGTTTTCACAGTGATCTGTGTGTAGGACATTGAGATGGGAAAAGTTGGTTGTTGATAAGAGCTTCCCTGTTGAGTTCATTGTGAAGGTGAAATTCAAACCAGCAAGTTCTTAATCTGTAGATCAGTCTCTCGGCCATTATCTAATAAATGCCCAAATTCCTGGAAGGTTTTCAGGGTTGTTAGGGGCGTGTGTGTGTGTGTGTGTGTGTTTTAAAAAATAAGAGCAGGCATGTCAGGCTGGCTACTGTGTTATCTTCACCTGAAATTCTCAGCCACAGAAGTGTACTGGGGATGTTCTACGAAAGCTAGGCAAGCGCTCCAAACAACAGGCACCCTTGCATGAATCCTAAGTGTGTTCTATAAAATGCATCATAAGTTAGTGACAAAGAGCGGATGCAAACTCTGTTGGCACCTCAAAGACTAAAAGACTCACTGTTTGTTGTTTGTGCAATAGCTCGCATGAATGTCCCAGAAGGTGCTGCTTTAGGTGCCTGTGTTTGTATAACTGGGGCAGTGGAGGGAACTGTAAGGAGGCCAGGGAGAAATGGGGCAGGAACAGTTTGCTGCGTGTGTATTTTCTGCCACATGCAGGGATTCTTTGACCCGTAAATCGAGGTCAGGGTTTTTGCGAGGTCCGTGCTCTGGGCATTGTGGCATGAGACACAGTGGAGAAGAAGAGCTGTCTGGGGAAATTAAAGGTAGCGGAGAGGCCGAGGAAAAATTTGCAGTGTTTATTTGCTGTTTGCAAACCTTTTTCCTCGTTATGACCTTTGCCTAGTCCCAATTCTCCAGCTCTCTTCCCCTCCATCTCGATTTCTTCTTTGACTCACCACAATATCCAGATCTAGAAAAGAAAAAGACAACAGTGCTAAAAAGGGTCACTGCCTGCCTTCTGATTTTGTCTTCTGATCTCACTGTTTACCTCCACTGCCTTCACTGTGTGTAACTGTAAATAACCCCAAAATGCCGTTGACACTCTGTGCATCTGATGATGTGGGCTAGAGGACGCAAAAGCACATTCTGTAATCAAGTTGCTAATCTTTTAAGACACTATCACTCCGTGTTGGTTTTACTACAAGGAATTAAGATGAGTTTGGAAGCAAAGCATAAATAGTCTTTGCTCTGTTGCCTTAAGTACAGTGGACCCTTGTATAACAAACAGCTGGTATAACATAAAATTTGTACAACATAAAAAATTCTGGAGATAGGAGAAATTTGCTTAACACAATCACCTATGAGGAAAATCCGTACAACATAAAAACGGGATCACTCTGTTTTCAATGCATTCCTATGGGAAATTTGTATAAAGGAAAATTTGCTTAACATAATTTCATTTGGAACGAATTAATTCCTTTATACAAGGTACCACTGTATGTTTGATTGGTCTATAAGTTAACTATAATTACCTTCAATATCCGTCATTCTACTCACGCAGAAGTTGCCTGCCCTGTGAGAATTGTATTGACCCTATGGCCCAACTAGATAATAATCTTAGAACTGCAGAGCCAGAGCGGATCCTATGGGGATCCAGGCTTCATCAGGAAGGCACAGTGGGGAATCAAACTCCCAACCTCTGGCTCCCCGACCTCACCTAGGAAAAGCCAAACAGGCTCCCGTATCCGTGTATCAAGAGTGAGAGGCTGGATCGGAGAGGGGTTTACCTGAAAACAAAAAGATGAAATTCCAGTCATTCCTGGAAAGACTAACATGGTCCAGCATTTGATGAGTAGAAAAACCGTTCCCTCAAGAGAGTGCTAGGTTTTTAAAAAAAAATATATATATACAGTGGACCCTCATATAACAAACAGTTTGTATAATATAAACTCTGTATAACATAAAAAATTCCAGAGTTAGGGGAGATTTGCTTAACATATTCGCCTATGGGGTGAATCTGCACAACATAAAAATGGGATTACTCTGTTTTTAATGCATTCCTATGAAAAATTTGTATAAAGGAAAATTTGCTTAACATATTTTCATTTGGAACAAATTAATTCTTTTATACAAGGTACCACTGTACTGTATAAAGGTTTGTTGCTTTTCTCAGGGAAACATGGTTGCAGAGATATTTACTGAAATGCTTGACAGCATAATGATAGCATTAGCAGCCTGAGCCAGGGTCCTGTTCTTCCCATTGACTGTAAAAACTTAGAAACCAATTAACCAATTTTGTTTTTAAACTCACATTGGGATAACCTGGTAAATTCTGCCATGTAGTCGCCATTTTCTTGGAACTTGCATGTTAAACTTTGGTTTAACCATACCTGGTAACTCTCCTGTGTCTCCATCAACCGCATGGAGTGAAAGGTGCCAGGACCCAGGACGATCCCCTGATGGTCTTGACACTCGAGTTCATAAAAGGAGAGGTGGCCTTTGAGGGAGCTTGCACCCAAGCCATTTAAAGTGTTCTGCTTATATACCTCCCCATACTACTACAAGTCGTCTCTGGGCGGTTTACAATTTTAATTACAGAGTGCAGGCTACACATTGCCCCCCCCAGCAAGCTGGGTACTCATTTTACCGACCTCAGAAGGATGGAAGGCTGAGTGAACCTTGAGCCTGCTACCGGGGATTGAACCCAGGTCGTGAGCACAGTTTTACTTGCAGTACATAGGGCTCGATAAGTTAGGACTGCCTCTTTGAATTGTGCCAGAAAACACACTGACAGCCAGTAGAGATGATGTAACCAGGGGAATGGTGTGATTCCTGTGTACAGTCCCACATATTGGAATCCAGCCACATCTGGACAGGCACAGCTTCCCTCCCTGCTCTAAATGCATCATGCACGCTGGTAGTGCTGTATAAATATTAGGAATTGTTAGAGCGCCAGGGTTTAATCCAGTTAATTGGTTTGCTAAATTTGCTAAAAGACTCCCGATTGGAATAGCGTTCTTGGTTAACCAAAGAGCATGTTTAAAAAATCAGGGACTCCACGTGCTGCTGGGGAGGCTTCTCCGTCCCAATCTTATAAGACGAGTCCTTGTAATGACAGCCAACTGTTCATTTAAAATTTGTATATCTTCAAACCTGTTATTATTTTTGCCTTCAATCCGTCGGGAGCCATATCCTTAACTCAGTTGCATTTCAAATGATCTATCAGGTCTGATTTCTTGATTCGAAATTTGATCCGCAAGAGTGGCGCAGACAAAAACATTCCACAAAGCAGCCACCCCATCCCTACCTCCAACGGTGCAGTTTGTGCGGGGAAGGCCATAGGCAGACAAGTTTGGCATCCAAGCAGGTCTCTCTGAATATAGACATTCCTTTATCCCACATCTGGGCACATGGATGAAGTCTGCTGTGTGTTCCCCTAGCTTCTTGGAACTGTTTTCGTTTAATGAGGATCTGTAGCTCATTCTTCTGACTGCTGTTTTTCAATGTAGCTGAGGTGCCCATTGCTAGCACCGCCACCTCCTCCTCATCCACAGTTGTATAGAAATCTTTTTACTTCCCTTGAGTTCTCCTTCTCTGTCAACGGGTTTGTAAGTTCACCTCCCTAGCTGTCTTTTTTCGAGCTACCGTGTTTCCCCGAAAATAAGACACTGTCTTATATGTATTTTTTCTCAAGAAGACACACTACAGCTTATTTTCAGGGGATGTCTTATACTTTTTGTTAAGTCTAATATGCTTGAATGTCAGCCCTGCACACAACCATAGCCACGCCCATCACTAGGTTTTATTATCAGGCTAGGGCTTATATTTAACAAATGCATAGAAATCCTGCTAGGGCTTATTTTGGGGGGAGGTCTTATTTTCAGGGAAACAGGGTAGTCTCTCCTCTGAGCCGCCAGACAAGGAAGCGTCATTGATATTGGGACTTGGGTTGTCGTACAAACTCTGTTCACAGCTAAGAACCATGTGTGAGTGGGTTAAAAAGTGTGTGTGTGTGTGTGTGTGTGTGTGTGTGTGTGTGTGTGTGTGTGTGTGTGTGTGTGTGTGTGTGTGTGTGTGTGTGTGTGTGAATAATTGCAGTTGATGTGTTTTGCAGAGCTGCCTTATACATTGCACGGCACGTGGGGTGAATGTACAGTAATGTTATTTTTAGCATGTGGTTATTTTCTGCTCGGTGAGCCTGGAGGGCAGCGACCTTCTTTTAACATGTTCTTTTTAGTGCGTTGCTTGGTCTTTTTAAAGCTTTATGTAAATAATGACCAAGGCGGTTTAACTAGCTTCAAAAATTGGGCATGTGAAGCAAAAGCGAGGCGGTTTGGTCCTACTGAAATTCTAGAGTAAAAATTCTGTGCACGAAATGTGGCCTTGACATACTGGTTTTTAAAGAAACATCTGCCCCCTGCACGGCATCTGAAAGGTTGGGTCATCATTCCTATAAGAACCTGGAAGACAAGGCTGGGGTGATAGGGAGAAAGTGAGAGGAAGGCGCCTCAGGGCCCCAGATTCTGGGTGTCATTAAAGGGCAACAAATTATGAAGCTGTCTTGTTTGGTGCCCTTTAGATTTCTCTGGTTCAGGCCCTGAGGTGGAATTGGCTAATGAGGCTGCGGTGGAGCTGGAAGTTGTACCCAATACCTTCCTGAAGGAAGACGCTGCCAGCATTCTGGGGAAGCAAGAGGTGTTGAATCGGGGGCCTTGGGAAGCTGGGAGAAAGCGCTTGTCACATGTGTTGTTGGTAACTATTCTTGTAGCTATCCTGAAACATTTCAGATACCTGGCTTTGTTTTAGATAGATAGATAGATAGATAGATAGAGAGAGAGAGAGAGAGAGAGAGAGAGAGAGAGAGAGAGAGAGAGAGAGAGAGAGAGAGAGAGAGAGGAAGGAAGGAAGGAAGGAAGGAAGGAAGGAACTGATAGATAGATAGATAGATAGATAGATAGATAGATAGATAGATAGATAGATAGATAGATACAGATATAGATGCCCTAAGCACATCCAATCTTGCCTGATTTCGGAAGCTAAGCAGGGTCAGCCCTGGTCAGTACTTGGATGGGAGACCACGAGGGAATACCTGGTGCTGTAGGCACCTGGAGTAGGAACTGGCAAACCACTCCAGTATTCCTGCCAAGAAAACTCCATGGACATGAGGTCACGAAGGGTCGGTCACGACTATAACGACACAACACATAGATATAGATATAGATATAGATATAGATATAGATATAGATATAGATATAGATATAGATAGATATCTAGATATCTAGATATATATAAAACAAAGCCAGGTATCTGAAATGTTTCTGAGACAGGGAGATACCAAAACATAGACCTGAATCGATGCTTTTGAGCTGTGATGCTGGAGGAGAGTCTTGAGCGTCCCATCGACTGCCAGGAGATCAAACCTATCCATCCTGAAAGAAATCAACCCCGAATGTTCACTGGAAGGACAGATTTTGAAGCTGAGGTTCCAGTACTTTGGCTACCTCAGGAGAAGAGAGGACTCCTTGGAAAAGTCCCTGATGTTGGGAAAGATAGAAGGCAAAAGGAAAAGAGGACGGCAGAGAATGAGATGGTTGGACGGTGTCATCGATGCAACCAATATGGATTTGACCAAACTCTGGGAGGCAGTAGAAGATAGGAAGGCCTGGTGAGCTCTGGTCCATGGGGTCACGAAGAGTCAGACACGACTGAACGACTGAACAACAACAGACCTGAAGAGATTGTTGTTTTCCTTCCTTCCTTCCTTCCTTCCTTCCTCCCTCCCTCCCTCCCTCCCTTCCTTCCTTCCTTCCTCCCTCCCTTCCTTCCTTCCTTCCTTCTTCCCCTGCCTTCTTCGGAGCCTGTAGCGGGCGGCCCTAAAACATACGTTGGCAAAATTCTTTACAAAATGAGGCAGCATCCTGGCCTAGAAGGCTCCTTTTCATTGTGCAGGAAAGCCAAGGTTGATTCAGAGGTTTGGTATGTTCTGGGTAGATCTTTTACATCATCTGCTACTGTTAACCATTTGTGTACATATCAGCCCCCTGCTTTTAAATACTTTGTTTCCTGATGCATATACATACAGGAGGTCATTACTACTGTTTATCCTGAATTGCCATTAAGTTATTTGAAGGCTTTTGTCTCCTACCTTGATCCTGCTCTGGCTTCTGGATTAATGCAGTGCCTATTTTCCACAAACAGTCACTAAGTACTGTTTGATTCAGACCCACACTTTTCTAGGGTAGAAATTGCCTCCTAATCCCAAATAGGTACTTGCGACCTGTGGTTCCCCACCAGGGTCAGGCGTGTGCTCTCTTATCTGTTCAGAAGCGTTCTGCTTGTGTCACTGGGTTGTATGTACCCAGGTTGCGCTCTTCCTTATGTTAAATTAGGGCTGTAGGTTAAATTGTAAAGAAGTATTAGGAGTGCATGGTAGAACATTGCATGTTTCCTCTCCTTTCATCCTCTCTGAGCGAAGGCTGCAATCTTACCGTTGGAATATAAATGTACGCAGGGATTTTCAGAACCAGCATTCTTCAGTATAAGATGCTCCTTCCACTCCCCGATTACCAACGTGTCTGCCTGAGCCTTGGAAGGTTTTTTTATTTCCTTTTTCCCTCCCTCCTTTTGTCTTGCTTGCAACACACTAGCTATTGCTAGACATCGACTAGGTGTGCTGGTTTGCTTTCCTGGGAAATCACAACCCAGGGCCCACAGAGAGAGAGGAGCGGAGCCGTTCCTTGCTATAGAGGCACAGATGGGCCAAGGCAGCCGCTGGAATATTCCACCTATTTATAGCCAAACGGCGTTGAGACTATTCCGGTCTCAGGGATGATACGAAGGCACGAAAGTGGCAGCTGGGGCGGGGCGGGGGGAGAGCGCAGCACTGACAGCTGTAACGTGATGCAGTTGAGACAATGAAACAAGATGGAACCTGTTTCCCCGAGAAACTGCTGAGCACAGGTATCCTTCCCGAGGACCGCAGCGTCCTTGGCTGTGCAGGTGGAATTGCTGCGGACAGCTCGCCACCGTCACGGTCGGCTTTGAACAGTTTGCAAGGCCAAGGAAAGGAAGGAGGGGTTGGGGGCAAAAGCCTTTGCATTGCCTTCTCCCAGTCCCCCCCCCCCCACCCCGGTCATGGCTTGAGCATGTGCAGCAGTTGCATTTTTAAATCTCTGCCCAAGACCCCCCTGCGTGTTTCCTTTAGGTCAGGGGTCCTCAACCTAAGGCCCTGAGGTCCTGAATCCGGCCCCTGGGACCAATTGCAACCCCCCAACCTACCCCCCGTTTTATGAGAAAGCCAGCCTCCGCAGCTGCTTTTGGACTGTAATCCGGCCCCCAGTGGTGTCTGGGTGGTGGTGGACCGGCCCGCTGTTTGAAAACTTTGAGGACCCCTGCTTTAGGTGGTTGTTGAGTTTGTGGTGACATTACCAAGAGGGAGACAGTTTCCCAGGAGTCTTGAGAAGGAGGTCCTGGGTTAAAAAGGAGAAGTATTCAGAATCCGAGGGGCACCATCCACAGGAAGGCTTGCCCATCCACCTTAATCATAAATAAGTTATTGTACCTGAACTTCAGTTTGGATTGTGTTCTGCTTTAGTACATCTTGTGGCCCTTGTTCAGGCTGTCCTCTAGTAGCTCCAAAACCAATTCGTTCAGTAACCCAGACTCAGTTTTCCTCTACAGCTCCATAGAGTTTTCCTCAATGTTCTTCCCCAGGGCCAGCAATGAATGTCCTTTATTTTTTTGTGGAAAACCTGGCTGGAGATCTGCATTGCTTGGGGTCCCAACACAATTGTTTTCAAGCTGGCGTCATGCTTTGGAAAGTCAGAAGGCGCTTCCTAGGTGGGGGTTTCACCGGCCTTTACAGCCCCCTTTATAAAGAAGACGGCAAATAGGTCCGTTTGTGTGTTAAATTGCAGTTTGGAGCTGAGAGCAACAGAACTCGGGGGGTTTGTCTTTTTTCATGGAGGTGCTCAGTGTGGTATCTGTAGTTGCGCCCCAGTTTTTACCCCCTCAAAACAACCTCCACGGTATTATTGAGCTATAGGAAGGAGGCCAAGAACAGGACAGAGTAGAAGAGATTTAACTGGGTTTCAGTCATTCCTTGGCTAGCTTCTGTGGTGAGGTGGGAGGCTTAGCCGTCATTTAAAGCCAGAATGGACGAAAATCAGTGATTTTCTTAACTTGTGATTTACACTTTGATTTAAATCAAATCCACCCTGCTCCAGTCTATCCAAAATAAGGTCCATGCCCTGAGGTCCGGTTTCCCAGCAGACGTCCCGTGCCAGAGGACTTAGTAGTGGAACAGGAAGGGGTCAGGTTCCAGGTCATTGGTCAGGGGCAGAAGGTCAGGAGCTTATGCAAGCAGGGTCTTGCGCCAGAGATGGGGACTGGCGAGTGGGGGGATTAGCTTACTTTAGGATTCAGGCTGTGCTGATGTTGCCTCTGATGTGTCCCTTGGACATCCCTGGGAGACGTCCAGTTGTACTCTTGGCACAGGAGAGAAGACCCTGTTGCCTGACCCTTGAAAGGTCCCCTTCGTAATTAGGCTCTATTGGCTGCCCTAGGCTACCAGCTGATGGCATTCCTGCTTTTTTTTTTTTTTGGCGGGGTTGGGGGGGAAGAGGATAATATACAGGGCTGGCCGTGTCCCAGAGAGCTTTCTCCTCTCACGCTGATTGCAACAAGAGGAAGTAAAATGTTCCCTCTGTGCCCCTTCTTGAAGTCTGGAAGAAGAACGCCAGAGCCAAGAGAGCGACAATGGGCATCGCTGCTAGGAAGGAAGAACCTTGTCCATACAAGCCCTGGGTGCCATATGGGTACCGTTTAACCCTCAAGAGCCTGCTGCACTCCGCAGAGCTTCCCTACGCGGTTCAGAAGCACCCAGCTCAGCCATGTGTGCCTTCCTCCATGCAAAGCCCCCACCCCCCATGAGCACCCTCGATGGGGGAATTGAGAATGTACCCCCCTCTTTTCCATGGCCATCTCTGCCGTTGGGAACAACAGATGGAGGCTGATCGTCCTCTCAGCGGCTTGTTACATGCATGCCTGCAAAGGATACAGAACCCCCCCCCCTGTAGCCATAAGGTTCCAGCAGGAATTTACATACTCTTGCAGCTGCCATAGTGAAGCTGGGCTCCATGCCAGATCTCCCCCCCCATCAAATCTCTCTTCCCGCCACACCACTGTCCTCCTCCCCCATCTCTCCAGCGCCAGCAGATTTCAAAGTAAACAGCAGAATGGGTTCCAGAGGCATCTACAACACTCTCTGCCTGTCTGAACAGGGCTTGGAGGAAAAACGGAGAATGGTTAGGGTTGGGAACAAGGTCATGGAGTTTTCTTGGCAGGAATACTGGAGTGGCTTGCCAGTTCCTACTCCAGGCGGCTACAGCACCTGGTATTCCCTGGTGGTCTCCCATCCAAAGTACTAACCAGGGCCGACTCTGCTTAGCTTCTGGAATAAGGCAAGATCGGATGAAACAGTACAGTGATTCAAAGGTGATGTAGAGGTAGTGGCTTGGTAAAATGGGGGGGGGGGGGGGCACAGCAAGGCCCCTTTCCAGGCGGCATCCTCCTTCGTTCATCAGCTTATGATTGGTGGTGGGTTCTCCCAGCCTCATCGTCCAGTCTCCCACTCAAGAAGTCATATTGACTAGTTTAACTGAGTTGACGTAAAGTAGTCATTGAGGTTGTATTTTATGTAAACCTTCAAATGCACCAAAACCAGCGGTGGCGAACCTTCGACGCTCCAGATGTTTTGGACCGCAACTCCCAGAATTCCGAGGCTCGATTGCCAATGACAAAGGACTGTGGGAGTTGTGGTCCAACACATCTGGCATGCTGAAGGTTTGCCACCACTGCTCTAAACTAGGGTTCCCAGCTTTGGCTCCCCCAAATGTTCCTGAACCGGCACAGCTCGTGGCGAAGGCTTATGGGAGTTGTTATGAGTTTTTCGGGCTGTTTGGCCCTGTTCTGGAAGGTCCTCTTCCTGATGTTTCACCAGACTCTGTGGTTGGCATCTTCAGAAGGCAAGGAGCTCAGGAACAAGGAGTTTCTCTCTATGCTCTGTTTCAGTCCAAGAACATCTGGGGACCCAAAGTTGGAACCAGTGCACTAAACCCATGGCTTTCAAGATCTAGGAGATTTTTTTTAGTACAACTCACAGAATCCAAGGCCTTGGGAATCCTCAGGATTCTGAGTGTGTGGTGGGGAGAGCCTTTAATATCCAGAAATCACTGTCAACAGCCCAACTGCTGGGATTAGAATGGATGGCAGCAATTTTACTTCTTTAGCTCGGGGGGGGGGGGAGGACTCCTGAGGCCTGTAGCACTCAGTTTTTCCTCCCGTTCTGAGGTCAATTCCAGTCCAACTATAGCAGGATGCGTTGGTGTGCTTCACTTCTTGGCCTGTTAGGTTTGCCTGCCTGCACTGAATTAAATCTCTAGTTAGGGGAGAAGCTTCTTGCCAGGGCAGGTCCTTCGTTCTGGAAATTCCTCGCCATGCTTGAGGTGCAGTGAATGAAATATTAATTACCGAAAAGGATGAATGAAAGAATTCCTTTGAGTCGAAGGCTTTGCCATCTTAGTAATCACATACGGGAATGCTCCCACATGGCGAGAGTAATTAGAAAAGTCAGGGAGAGAAGCAAGCCTTTTGCTAAGCTTGGGAACGGGTCCAAGGGCTTGGGAACTCCCTGCTGACCAGAACAGCAGGAGGATCCGGGGTCAAACCAGAGCCTTTCCCCATCAAGTGTTTAATGTTATCCTCGCCTAGTTTCACCCCGCCTCCCATTAAGCATGTCAGATTTCATGCAGAGACCTCTAGTTGCCAATTCCCTGCCCTAAATCGTTGGATGTTAAGCACGTAGTACCTAGGGCAGTGGTGGCGAACCTTGGGCACTCCAGATGTTTTGGACCACAACTCCCAGAATTCCAAGCCTGTATTGCCAACGACAGAGGACTGTGGGCATTGTGGTCCAAAACCTCTGGAGTGCCGAAGGTTCGCCGCCACCACTGACCTAGGGCATTATCTCGGATTTTTTTTTAAAAAAAGGTTTCATTTCGGCTTCTATGCTTCCTTCTTGGGATGTAAAATACTTGTTTACAGCTTTGCTTTTTCATCCAAGATCAAAAAGGAACTGAGAGAAGGGTTGGGGGTTGATCTGTGGTTTCATCTTGGTTTTATTATTATTTATTTACAAGCCAATAGAATCCCTGTTCTCGGTCAGTCAGGTTCTCAGTATTCCACCTGGCCCTTTCCTGATGCCTCTTTCATTTGGCACCTGGTTCCTTGTGCTGCAGTACTTCATAATCCTAAACGTTACTAAATACTATCTAGCAGGGTGAATTTAATTTAAATCAGTGTTTCCCAACCTGTGGGGCATAACACCCAAGGGGTGGTGGTGGTCACAAAGTGTTTCCTGAGAGGGGGTGTCACATGCTACCTTGCATGTGTTGGAGCCCCTGTTAAATAATTTCTCCCTTGATCTTTCAGAGTATGATAATTGAGTTAGCATGCATATGTATGAAAGAGAAACAGGTGCTTTGTGGGAGAAAGAAGGCTCCACTTTCTCAGAAGGGATGACCTTGCCCTATTAAAAAAAATCTTTTTAAGGCAAACATGGCAGTGGGGCGGTGGTCAAGTCACTTGGCTATTATGAAAGAGGTTTATAACTCCAAAAAGGGTGGTAACCACCGATAGGAATTTTTGATGATTTAAATGTTTAAAATGTTTAAAAGGGACATTGATTTTTATCCATCCTGCTCTTCAGTAAATATCAAGATCTGTGTTCCTATTTCCAGTTGATGGCATTGGAAAAAACAACAAAAACAACTAGCTGTTTCAGATTTTGCTCTGAGGTGCATTCAGCTTTTGAATCTGTTATTTCAGAATTAGAAATACCTGCGCTTCTGCCCCATCCCACCCCACCCACCACAAAGCCCTTTTTGATGGAAAACCTGTACAGGGAAGAATTTATTTATTGCCTTTGTTTTGACTTGTACGCTCAAAGCCTTCCTGTTTTTCCTTTCGAAATCCCCAGGACTCCTCAAAGCTTCCCAAGAAGAGTGGAGACGCCGCACCAGCAGCGGACAGCTCCGCCGTGGAGGGCAGGCCCAGGGAAAGCAGCCCGTTTTCAAAGCAGCTTTCGCCCCTGCGTTCCGAAGTGACGGATTACGGGAAGCCAGCTGTTTCCACTCCCGCCGGTGGTCGCGATCCAGACGCGAAAGACAGGGCTCAGATTAACGGGGCCCCGACGGTAACGGAGAAGCTGGCGCAGCTCATTGCCACGTGCCCTCCTTCCAAGTCTTCCAGAACGAAGCAGAAGAAGCCGCCTGCGGGAATCCCTTCTGGGTTTCTTAAAGACTCCGGAAAGAAGCTTCCGCCTGTTGGGGTTGTCTCCGCTTCCGCCAGCAAAGACTTTGTGAAGAATCACGCTGGCTGTGGTGGCGGCGGCGGCGGCGGCAACACCATGGGTATTTTTCTGAGCAGCAAGGAGTTTGCTAAGAAAGCCCCGGCTGTTTGCAGTGGCACTGGCTTAATCAGCAAGGATCCCGGGGTCAAAAAGCCACCGATCTGCCCCGGTATGGCTGGGCTGATGAGCAAGGAGTGTGGGAAGAAAGCCCCGGCTCTGTCCTCCCCAGCAGGAGTGGTCAGCAAAGACAGCGGAAGGAAAGCCCCCGTGACGGGCATGACGGTTGGGCCGGGCGGCAAGGACCCCGGGAAAAAGCTGCAGGGCAGCCTCAGCCCTCCTGCACTGGCAAACAGAGACTTGATGAGGAAGCTCCCGCCACCCGCTGCCAGTCCGGTGGGGTTGTTTAATAAGGACGCCGGGAGGAAATACCCCGGGTCGGATGGCCCCGTCGGATTGGTCAGCAAGGACTCCGTAAAGAAAATAACAGGGTTCGGAACGCCGAGTGGACTGGTTAGTAAAGATTCAGGAAAGAAGCCCCCGGGGACAAATGGCCCGGCCATGAAAGAGTCGGGGAAAAAGCCGCTGGGGCTTGGGATTTCAGCCCCTTCGGCCACAAAGGAATCTGGGAAAAAGCCCCCAGGGACTGGTGCCCTCTGCGGGTTGGCCAGCAAGGACTTGGGGACTCTGAAAGCTGACCCGGCTCACCCTCCCCCGGAGCCTTTCCGAAGGTGTTGCGGAGCCAAACTCGCCCCTCTCGAAAGCCCCAAGTTGCCGGGCCTTGTGAAGGACGGCGGGGTTTGTCGCGCTTTTGAGAAGCACGTCTCGCGGCAGAGCAAAGAGGGCCTCCCCGAAAAGCTGCCCGTACAGAAAGAAGACTCGGGCGGGAGCAGGGAAGGTGGCAGCCATCCAGAGGGCGGCTCCTCCTCCTCGCCCGGCGAAAGAGGCACTTCGGAAGCAGCGAAGCATGACCGGCCGCTGCCCGTGTATTGCACTTCTCCTGACTTCAGGACCGCGGGAGGTGCTTCGGACGTCTCGGCGGCCAAATCCCCCTTCAGTGCGGTAGGGGAGGGGGGCCTCCCCTCTCCCTCCCCGGCCGCCTCCGTCACCACCTTGACCCGTAGCCCCACGGCCACCTTGGCTCAGTTGGCTTCCAGCCCCTCGCATTTGAACAATGCCCCCGAGCTCTTAGAAGGCGTCTCCGAGCAGATGAGCAAAACCCCTTTCGCTTCCGACGGCGCCCGCTCCTCTGCGAACAGGCCGCCGGGCCCCGGCTCCCATCCCGCCAGCAAAGGGGCCGGAAGGGAATTCCACAGTACCAGCTCGGGACACGGGGACGACCAGAAGCCGAACCCCGGCTCAGGCAAGAAACCCGTCTTGGCCGCCGCTGAGTCCAGTGTCCGCCCCGCTGTTGCCCCTTCGGTGGTGAGCTTCTCCAGTTTGTTTCACAGCAAGCCCTTTCTAAAGATGGGAGCCGTGACAGCCTCGGGGAAACCGTGCCAAAGCCTGGAGCCCCTGAGCAGCAGCAGCAGCAGCCACCTGCAGAGCAAAACCTTCAAGAAAAGGAAAGGAAGGAAGCCCCGGTGGACCAAGGTGGTTTCTCGGGGCGCCTGCCGATCGCCCAAAGGTCTTGAGGAAGGAAGGCCTGAACTTTTCAAAAGCATGCCTTGCGGCGGCGCCCTGTCCAACAGCGGCCTAGACCAGGCCAAGCTCTTCAGAAGCGCCGCCGGCTCTCCTTCCTTTGCCGAGCACGAGGTCGTCAAGCATCACTTGCCGAAATTGGGCAAAGCCAGCAGCCTGCCGTCCCTCGCTCTGCTGAGCGGCGTGGAGAAGGAGCCCGGTAAATTTTACAACGCCCACATGCAGGCTTCGGTCGAGTGCCTTTCCGAGGACTCGTTACCAGACGCCTACAAGTCCAAAAGGGGAAGGTCGAAGTCCAAAGAGATGCCCCACCTGGAAGGTCCCCCCAAGCGGACCCTAAAAATCCCTGCTTCCAAGGTCTTCTCGGTGCAGTCGAAGGAAGAGCAGGAGCCTCCCGTGTTGCACCCGGAAGTCGAAATCCCCTCTCTGCACCAGAGCCTGGCCGAGCAGGCTTTCCCAAAGAAGAGAGGCCGCCCCAAGAGGCAGATGAGGTCGGGGGTCAAGATGAAGCCTCCGGTGCTGTCCGTTGCCCCTTTTGTCACCGCCGACCGTCCGGACAAGGTGGAGTCCGAGACCAAGCAGCCGCAGAGCGGAGATTTCTTTGAAGGGCCCGACCAGCTCGAAGGGCCCGAGGAGCTCGAGAAGACCGAGGCCGCCTCTCCCGCGGACGACCCGGAGGCTGAGCCCGACCGCCGGGAGGCCAAGCGTGGCAGCAGCGGGCAGCTCATGAAAACCATCATCCGGAAGATCAACAAGATGAAGACGTTCAAGCGGAAGAAGCTCTTGACGCAGATCCTCTCTCCCGCCCTGCCGGAGCCGAGCAAAGTGCAGTCCAAGCTCCGCACGACCGTCTCGACCCTCGCGGCCACCTTCGGCTCCAAGCTGGGCCAGCAGATCAACGTCAGCAAGAAAGGGACGATTTACATCGGGAAAAGGCGGGGGAGGAAGCCCAAAGCCCTCCTGAACGGCCTCTTGGCGGCCAGCTCTGCCGGCTTGGCGGTTCTGGAGAAACCGTCTCCACCGACAGTGGGATCCTCCCCGGGACAAGCGACACTGCTGCCTCCTTCTTCCACCAGCGGCAGCCCCTCGGAGGTCCTTCCTTCCCCCCTCTGCTCTCAGTCTTCGGGGATCAGCGGCGGGCAGAGCCCCATCGGCAGCGACAGGAGCTTCGTGGAGCCGAATTCCGTGCCGTACCTCCACCTCCACTCCCGGCCGGGGAGCTTGGTCCAGACGCTGGCCATGCGGAAGGCTTCCCGAGCCCGCCGGCGCCTCTCTCCCCCGACCCTCCTCCCGAACTCCCCCTCGCACATCATCAGCGAGCTCGGCTCCCTGAAGGAGGCCACCCCCTCGCCCGTCAGCGAGTCCCACAGCGACGAGACTGTCCCCAGCGACAGCGGGATCGGGACGGACAACAACAGCACCTCCGACCGAGCCGAGAAGTTCTGCGGGCCCAAGCGGCGGCGCCACTCCTTCGACCCCCTCTCCCTGGTGGCCCCCGAGGCCTCGGCTGTCCTCGGCACCCTCAAGGAGAAACACAAGCATAAGTGCAAGCGCCGGAGCCACGACTACCTGGCCTACGAGAAGATGAAGCGGCCCAAACGGAAGCGGAAGAAGAAGTACCCGCCGCTGCGGGGCCGGCAGGACCCCGACTTCCTGGCCGAACTGGAGGAGCTGATCGGGCGCCTGAGCGAGGTCCGGATCACCCACCGCAGCCACCACTTCATCCCCCGGGACCTGCTCCCCACCATTTTCCGCATCAACTTCAACAGTTTCTACACCCACCCCAGCTTCCCTTTGGACCCCTTGCACTACATCCGGAAGCCCGACCTGAAGAAGAAGAGGGGGGGGCGCCCCCAAGATGCGGGAAGCCATGGCGGAGATGCCTTTCATGCACAGCCTGAGCTTCCCCCTTTCCGGCACGGGTTTCTACCCTTCCTACGGGATGCCTTACTCCCCCTCCCCCCTCGCGGCCGCCCCCATCGGCTTGGGCTACTACGGACGGTACCCACCGACCCTCTACCCGCCTCCACCGTCCCCTTCCTTCACCACCCCGCTGCCCCCTCCCTCCTACATGCACGCCGGCCACCTGCTACTCAACCCAGCCAAGTACCACAAGAAGAAGCATAAGTTGCTCCGGCAGGAGGCTTTCCTCACGGCCAGCCGGGCCCCGCTCCTCTCCATGAGCACCTACCACCCCAGCGTCCCGCCGGAGATGGCATACGGCTGGATGCTGGAGCACAAGCACCGCCACCGCCACAAGCACAGAGAGCACCGCTCGTCGGAGGCGCCGCCGGTCTCCCTCGACCCCTTGGCCCCCGGGGGCCCTTCCCGCACCGTCTTGGAGTCCCTGAAGCGCTACCGGTTCGGAAAGGAATCCGCCGCCGAGCGGTACAAGCATAAAGAGAAGCACCGGTGCCACATGGCGTGCTCCCACCTGTCCCCTTCCAAAGGCCTGCTCAGCCGGGAGGAGCAGTGGGTGCGGAGGGAACCGGCGGAGTCCTCCGGCTCCCTCACCCTAGGGTTGCAGACCCCGCTGCAGATCGACTGCTCGGAAGCGCCGCCCGGGCTGCCGCTGGGCAGGTTCACTCCAAGCTCGGAGCCGGCCAGCAGCGACGAACACACCAACCTGTTCACCAGCGCCATCGGCAGCTGCCGGGCCGCGGCCGGCTCTGTGGGTACCGGCGGGCGCAAAAAGTTCTCCGACAGCTCCGGACTCTTCGGCCCTCAGGAATCGTCCCTCGGGCGAGCTCTCCGGAAGGAGGCCTTGCCCCCTGCGGAGAAGTCACCGCCAGCCCTTTCAGGTAAGAAGCGGCTCTCCTTCCGCAATTTTGGAAAGGGTTCTCGTGCGTTCTAAAGTTGGCCAGCCTTTGGCCCTGGGATGTTGGTGCAAGGGCAGCCGAGGGGAACACGTCGGAGATAAAAGCAATGGGGGAGAGCTGAGTGATTTAGGTCTCTGGCTGCAGATCCAGATGTTGGGAGTTTGGGTCCTTACTGTGAGGAAGAGCCAGGTGAGGTGGACTCAAGAAAGCTGCAAAAAAAAAAAAGCAAAGGAAAGTGTGTTGGTTATATGCTGACCCACAGCACTTAAAGCACTCTCTGGGCAGTTTACAATAAAATTATGCAGGCTACCCCCCCCCACTCCCCGTACAAGCTGAGTGCTCGATTTGCTAACCTTTAGAGCAGTGCTTCTCAACCTGTGGGGTCCCCAGATGTTGCTGGACTGCAACTCCCAAAAGCCTCCTCCACTCGCTGTGCTGGAAGGGGTTTCTGGGAGGTGCAGTCCAGGAACAGATGGCGACTCACAGGTCGAGAACCACTGCTTTAGAGGACGGAAGGCTGTGTGAACCTTGAGCCGTTCCCCGGGAATTGAACCCCAGGTCATGAGCAGAGTTGTGGCCGCAGTATTGCAGTTTAACCGCTGCCCCACGGGGACCCCAGAAGGAGAAGGGAAGGGTAAACTACTTCTAAGTATCCTCTACCAGGAGAATCCTGGGAAAGCCCCCCCCCACACCCCACCCTCCATAATTCAGGCTTTGACTTGACCACACATGGTGGTGGCGGCAGAAGTGGTGGTGATGTACAAGTCTAGAATAGAGCAGGGCTGAACTTCAGGTGTCCTTTCTCCCTGAGATGGGAGTAGGTAGAGGGTTCGATTAGATGAGAGAGTCATGTGTTAATTTGGCCCACAGGCCCACTGTGGCTACAGAGAGGTGTCTCTCTCGCCACCGGCACCTTGGCCCTTTTAAACAGAGATGCTGAGGTTGGCCTGGGACCTCTCCCTGCAATATAAGTTGTCTCCTGGTGTTTTGTTGCCCCCCCCTCACTGGTGGAGTTGTTTGAGCCCTGGGCCCGATGCTCGCACGGCTGAATTTGAGGAGGCTTTGAGCCAGACACATTTCCCGGTCACGCACAAGCAGTGGGACTGATCCTGTAGCAAATCAAGACACAGTTGTTTTTGAAAGCCAAAAACACAGCAGGAGCAACCGATATCTGATGACCCAATTACTGGAACATTTGAGGCTGGCTCCAAAGAGTTGGAAAAGAATTATTGAGACCTGTAGACGTTCACTGCCTGGTTGGAGTCAGCTTGCCAGGGCGGCCGGGCTAAATGATGGTTCCCGTGGACGGTTTAGTGGTTCTCGTTACAAAGGATACATGCCACAGGCACAAAGTGGTCTCTCTGGGTGACTTTTTAACCCACGTTGATAACATTGACCAGAACAAAAAGGAATCGTGTGGCATGTTAAAGACTACCAGATTTATCGTGGCATTGGCCTGCAAATATTGATGCTGTAATCATTCTTTGTGCCTATAAGGTGCCACAAAACGTTGCAGCGGCTTCTCCGAATGATTTCTCAGCAGGGACCGCCATTGTTAACAGTTACTTTAAAATATTCTAGCAAATGTTCTGGACACGGCTTTGTTTGTTCTACACGTTCAATCTTGAATGTATCTAAAAATTCTAAACTCAGTTGAGAAGGCCCTCCCAAAAACCAGATATTTAAACTGTCTCCAGATCCCCATTATTTGTTGTCTCTCTCTCCACCACCACTTCCTTTTCCAGGAATCAAGCATACAGAAACGGTTCTGAAAGCTCTAAAATCTTGGGAGTTTTTAATTTTTAATGGTCTTGTTTCGCTGGCTGGCATGCTTCTCTTTCGTTCTGTTTTTACCACTGCTGTTCATGCCGTTTTGTAACCCTTAGTCATCCGTGCTGGTCAAATCGGGAGGGAGGGACGTTTGATCAATTCCTAAATACAGTTTTCAAAACCTACAGGCTGCTCTTGCCTGCTGGAAGGCCGGTGCGGTTAAATTCCACACCCTCAATGGGTTAAGTTGAAAAAGCAGAAAGAGAAAAAGCAGGTTGTCTTGGTTAGTGGAGTTTTGGGAATTTCCTGAGGAATTCCATTGCCATGAGCCAGCCGACTTGGATTTGATGAGAAACAGCTTAACAGCCTTAATTAGGACGAAAGCAGAGATGTTTTAGGCCGGAGCCCACCGAGGGCCATCTCTGAATCATTGCCTCTCTGCTAGTGCATTTAATTGGTGAGTCAGATGAAAACATATCGCTTTCAGTAATTGTCTTTCCCACGATTGGAAGCAGCTGCTTTTTTTGATGTTGCTGTTGTTGTTTGAAGGGGGACGAGCTGTTCGCCGGACAGCTTGGCACATTCGAACTCTTCCCCCCCCCCCCAGTCTCATCCATGGCGTGCAGCAGAGACTTGAAAAGTGTCCAATTTAAGTGGCACAGAGGATCGGTGATTTCTGAGCCGCCCGTGTTAGGTGGCCTCTTTCGCACACAGCGCCGAGTCCATCCCGGCCGGCCACAAAGCAGGCACCCGGAACTCCCCGACGAGGGTCCTTTTCTAATGTCGGAAGAGCCTCGCGATGTCATGTCGGGGCTTCTTTGCGAAGATGAGACAAGGGAGGGCAGCAGTGGCGAAACTAGGAGAGGAGGTCGCTGGGTCAGGTCCTCCCCCACCTGAATTTGGACCTCATATCAGACAGTTGCAAAGCCAGCGGGTAGCTAAATCCCTTGATGCCTCCTCACCAGAAGGCATTGTCGAGTCCATAAAAGCCTAGGAGCCCTGTGGTCCCTTTTGAATCATAGAATCACAGAGTTGGAAGAGACCTCCAGGGGCCATCCAGTCCAACCCCCTGCCATGCAGGAACCCCCATCAAAGTACCCCCGACAGAGGGCCATCCAGCCTCTGCTTAAAAACCTCCAAGGAAGGAGACTCGACCACCCTCCTTTGGGGCAGCATCTTCCACTGCCGAACGGCTCTCCCCCTAACGGTCCTCTGATGTTGGCACCCTCTGATGTTGGCACGTGTAGCTGAAAGCACCCAGTTCTTGATGTCTCACCGGCTTCCCCCCCCCCTCCCTCCAGGGACCCCTCCAGCACAGGACAAGCCCTCCCAGAAGCAGACCGAGAGCACAAGCAGCAGCCCTTCCAGGAAGAGGTCTTCGTCCGAAAGCGCTTCCTCTGCAGGCAAGTCCTGTTTCTCTTCCTCCTCCTCCTCCATCATCCTCTAAAACAGGGGTGTCCCAACGTTTTTCAAGAAGGGCCAGATTTGGTGAGGTGAAACATGTGTGGGGGCCAACCATTCAGCCACGTTGGGCTCCCGGGCTGGACTTTGGACAAGCCTCTAGGAGGCGGGGAGGATACTGCAGCCATGGAGATGGGGGTCAGGTGGACTAGGCAGGTAGCTGGGGGGTGGGGACAGACGGAGACAGGCAGGGCAGGCAAACTGTAAAACTGTAAGCTGGCTTCTCCATCCAATATGGGGAGAAGCCAGCTGGTGGGGGGATGCATGATAGGCTGAACTGGCAGAAAACGGGCCGCATTTGGCCCCTGGGCCTGACTTTGGACATGCCTGCTCTAAAATCTGAGCTGTGGCCCATCTTTTGAGGTCAGAAGATGGCCCCGAACGGCTGACCCTTGGTCCCGAATTAAGGCTGCTTTGGATCGGGCCCGGTTTTCGACAGACCGCCTCTTGACCTTGAATGGACCTTGGCCATATCATGAAAAAGCACCTCAGAGGCAGCGGGGCAGATCAGGGAAAGGGACAAATCCAACTGGATGCTGTTATGTTAAGCATGGGGGGGGGTGAAAATAACCAGGGAAAAAATTGTTTCCAATCCCCCCCCCCCCGGTGTCAAAATTTGTGTCAGTTTTACGCCCCTAGCCTTCCCGAAAGGTTCTCCTTCTCCCGCTTTTGCGTTGTCGGTTTTGCCTGCTTTGCTTGTGGAGCTGATCAGAGCAGGTAAAGACACTTGGAAATAAGGCTCGCTCCCCTGCAGCGCTAAAGGTGGTCTCTCCCCCCCCCCCCGGCTTAAGCAGCACCTGCGCCGTAGGCTGGCGCTCCCCAGCCATCTGCAAAGCCCTCTGTGCTCCTCGTTATTTGCCTCTCGCCTTGCTTCCCCCTTCCGCTGCTCCCAGCCCCCCTGTCTCCTTCGGCTCCACCTTAACATGGGGAAGGGGAAAGGAAAAACCCACCCAGGTGGCACGAAAAGCCATGGGAATCCTCCCGGCGCACAAGCGCACCCTCTCGTTGCCGGATGCCGCGGGCGACAGCTGGCTTGCCGGCACTGAGCGAGGCCCAGCCGCAGCTAGAAAGGTAGCAGCAGGTGGCCCTTTAGCACTGGACATCAGGGGGACGGATGGGGGACAGCCAGCCCGGAGGCGTTAATTGCCATGGGTTGCTGAAGCCAGGATTGGGTGGGGGTGTGGGGGTGGGGGAGAGAAAAATAACCTATGAGAGCAGGAGGGTTGCAGAAGGCACTGGCATTTCTCATCCTTTGCTGCCGCGAACGTCTTCTTGCCCAGGCACGCTGCTGCATTACAGAAAAAAATGTCCTTTGTTCCTCTCGGATGCCCCATCCGTCCTCGCCCGGCCAGGCCTGCAGCTGTTGCCAGGCTCGCGCTTTGGGCTTCCCTGATCCTCTTGTGTCGTTTCTGGGGGGGGGGGAGGGGGTGCCAGTTCAAGGGCAGACCGTCTGTAGACCCTGCAAGCTTCCTTGCCCCTCCCAAGCCGGTGGCAGGAGGCAGCAGTGGGCATCTGCCTGGTGCAGCCGGATTATCTTCGGCCGGCGCAGCTGTTGAGCTGGCTCTCTTTCCTCAACAGGTGGCATGTGCTTGCGACAAATCCCAGTGCGTACCACCCTGCTCTAGCGAATGCAAAGCGCGCGCCGGGGTGTGCTGGGGGGGGTTTGTGTGCAGCCCTTAAGAAAGAGAAGGCTTCTGAGCAGCTTAAGCGGCACTTCCCGCTGCACCCTTTCCCAGCAAAGTTGGGCTCCATCGCGGTCGTTCCCGACCCGTTAATTCCCCGATTAAACTCATTACAAATGTGCTTTGCTGGGATTGACCCTGGAGGAAACTATAAGTGTTTTTTAAAAAGTCCTACCTTGGCACCCGTTCAGTGTGCGGCTGGCCTCACAGACCATACGATTTGGGAGTACCCTCTGTGGTCCATTGCATCTCTGTTCCCAGACCAAACCTAAGGTCCTGCCTCTCAGCTCCAGCCCTAAACTGTTTGGGATCTCGTTGCCATGAGAATCTCTCTTCCCGTGCAATGAGATCAGCATTAGGAGTCGCGTTTTCCCTGCATTCTGTTGTCATTTACCTGCTGATCGGAAGGGGCAGGGTGTTTTTTAGCCCACACACCTCCCCCTAAAAAAATCTCACATGGTCCTCTGCTCCATTTTGGTCTTGTTATAAACCCTGGATTTACCGTTGCTGTACAATAGAACCCCAGTATCCACTGATTCATTAACCACCGGTTCAGTTATCCATGTTTGGCAGAGGAAAAAATTAACCCTCATATAACAAACGGTTTGTACAACATAAATGCAAGGTACCTCTGTAATTTAGCTGCCGCAAAGCAAGCTACTGTCACAAAGCAGCTGTAAAGCAAACACCTGTCAAAAAACAGCAGCCATAAAGTAAGCTGCTGTTCCAAAACATTGGTTTGGGGGGATGGCAGCGTTCTCCCTTATGCACGATTTTTGTTATCCATGGGAAGGCCTGGAACTGATCCCCAGCAGATACCACTGTCTTACTGTTTATTTGTAATCCTTTTACCTACCTATATAATTTAATTTGCTTCTGGTCTTTGTAATTGTCATTACTTTTCGTGGCCTTGATGCCAGATGGATTGTATAGATACAGCAAATCATTCAGCCAATCAATTACATAGTTATTGTGGCTTTTCCCCCTTAAAAGTGAAAGCTTCTCCCCTCAGGGCACACACATGCACTTTATATACCTAGCCACACACCTGTGTATATGTATGTTTGTGTAGGGGATGATTGAAACCAGTCTATAAGTAGATGTCATTATCACTGAGCTGGACGGGAGCCTCTGGGTCATTCAGCCCCTCCCCTGCCAAAGAGGCGCCGTTGGGGAATTGAACTACCGATCTCTGACTCTTCGTCCAGGGAGCGATCCAGCCCCAAACCACTGAGCTATCCAGCAGCATACGAACCTGCTGATCGTTCCCCTCTTTTGTTCTCCCTTCACAGGGGTCGGTGTGCCGGCACGGAGTACAAGACTAGGGGCTGCTGCAGAGGACCCGGTGGACCACCCGTTGCAGCGCACGGCTCAGCAGGAAGACCCCGGGGGACTGGACAAGACGTTGGAGACCGTCATGGCGAATGGGCCGCTTCCCCCGACGGGAAACCCCAGCCGGGAGAAAAGCGGTGGCCTCCTGATCCCAGGAGACTCGGCCAGCAGTGGCCTCTCCCTGCTCTCTGACCGGGCTGTCCTGCAGCTACTCCCCGCATCACCTCAAGCGGAGCATGGTGGAAGCCATGCAGTCCCAGGCGAGGAGAATGTGCCATTACGACAAAGCTCTTGGCCACCAAGAGGAACCTGGACCACGTGAACAAAATCCTCAAGGCCAAGAAGCTTCAGAGGCAGTCTCGGACCGGCAACAACTTTGTCAAGCGCCGCCCGGGCAGGCCGAGGAAGTACCCCCCTGCCCTCCGTCATCTCGGCCCACGGCCTCCAGGTGAGCCGGTTGGTCAGCCAGGAAGTGGCGGGGGGCGAGCCAAGCCACTTGCCCCGCCCCGGGCCCGACACAGTCACGGATGCCATCGAGTCTGTGGTCCAGGGAGTGAACGTGAAGGGTTGGAAGAGGAATAGGTGGCCGGAAGAGGAAGAAGAACAGGCGAGGAAACGGCAGAGACCCCTCCCAGACGAGGAACAGGAGAGCAATAAAAGGTAAGGATCGCTTCTGACGCGCACGCCGGCCGGTTCGGGGATGGGCTCCAGCCGGGTGGCAAATGACGGCCTCCTTCGGGGCCGGGATGAAAGGAGACCCTCGAGTTCTCACGAAGTTGGCAAAGAAAACTTCAAGGAGGAGCGCGGTGGCCTCACTGCTGTGCTGTGTGGGAGACGACGCGGTGATTGGCGATGGGTCGGGGGGGAGCTGCTTCGCTCCGTCGTGTGTGTTTCGGACGATTAATCCCCGAATCCCTTGACGTTGGCCGTACCTAAAGGCTGGAGCTGTCAGAAGCTGAAGACGAAGTTCTCCACCTCTCCCTTTCTCCTGCTACCTTTCGAGGGGTTCTGATCTCGGGTTCCCCGGGCGTTTTTTGGACGGAGATTCCCAGAAGCCTTTTCATCCGCCGCTGGCTGCGGGGGGCCAGTTTTTCTGGGAGTTGTAGTCCATGAGTACCCCGGGGGGGGGGGGTTGAGAACTGCTGGTTGGACAGGAGGTGCAGCACGGCTTGGGGCCCCCGAACGCAGCTTCTCTTTCACTCCCCCTGCAGCTTTCCAGTTTCACCGCTGGGCCATGAATTGCAAAGCGGGTTTCTCCCTGGCCCTGGCAGGGCTGATGGGAAACTCGCGTCGGAAGTTGGGCCTCTGGTATTTATTTATTTATTTATTTATTTATTTATTTATTTATTTATTGAATTTATATCCCGCCCATCTTCCCGAGGGGAACTCTGGGCGGCTTCCAACAACAGACCAAACGGTCATCAATACAAGTACAATGGACGATTCAATAACAATAAGTACCATACACACGATAATTACAATAAACAATCAACAACATATTAAAAGAACAGTGCTAACACCCTTAGCACTTAGGCAAAAGGCTCAATAGCCCAACAACTTAGTCAGCAGTAACCGGTGATGACAAAAGGCGGCCGGGGGGGGGGACTAACTTAAACTGAATTAAGCTTGGTCACCAAAGGCCTCTCGAAAGAGTAAGGTTTAGAGAGCTCTACGAAAGGCCAACAGGGACTCTGCAGAGCGCACATCACTCGGGAGGGTGTTCCACAGCAAAGGGGGCCGCCACCGAGAAGGCCCGGCTACGGGTCACAGTTTTTCCGGGCCTCTCTAGGGGGGGCGACCCGGAGCGAGTGCGCTCGCAACTTCCGAACCGGTCGGGCCGAGATTGATCGCTGGGCAATCCGCTCTGCCAGAGAGGAGAGCACATTCTTTCCCGGCACAGGAGCCTAGACCAAGCAGGACGTCCCCCCGCAGTTATGGCCGGGGGGAGGCGGGGGGGGGCGTTCTTCCTCTGCCCCCTGTAGAGGAGTTCAAGTTGAGTTTGGTCCACAGCAGGGATGGGCACGAGCGATCGTTCTGTGGTTCGGCTGTGCGTCGTCTTCTGTGCCTCCCCCTCCCCACCTCCACCCTCCCCCCCCCCCCCGGGCTTCCCAGCCCAGCCTTCTCCAGAAGGTGCCCAGTCAGAGGCAGGGCTGGGAAGCCACACCTCTGCCTCTGATTGGCTCCCCACCAGAGGAGGCGGGGCCGGGAAGAAGCTATGCGGATGAACCATGGAACGGAGGTTTGTCCCCATCTCCTCTTCAGGGTGAGGCTGTCACTCGGGGAACCATCATTTCAGGACACATGTCAGGTGAGCGGGTCATTTTTTTTGTCCCTCTCTCGTGGCAAAGTGCTCCTTAGCCGTAACCCGAACTCCCAGTCTCTTTGGCTCCTCAGCCAGGACCTAAACCAGGGGTGCCCAAACTCTTTGTAAGGAGGGCCAGATTTGGAGGCTGAGAATGTGTCAGGGGCCGGTTGCTCCCTGACCCTGCCACCCCACTGCAAGCCCCACCCACTGACCCATAAGCCCCAAACACTGACCGTGCATGCGGCCAACCTCACAATGTTCCCGGCTATGCCGTTGGCGGCCGCCCGCCCGCCCGCAAGCCGCTCTATGTGCGCGCGCCTAGCTTCACAAGGTTCCCGGTGATGCCGGTGGCAGCGGCCTGCCCGCACGCCACCCCCGTACGCACACCCAGCCCCACAAGCTTCCCGGCAGTGCTGGTGGTGGTGGTGGCCCGCCCCCTTACCCGCCCACCCCACAAGCTTCTGCTCACTGGCCAGCCAGCCTGGCCAGCCCCTCAAGCTTCCCGGCGGTGTCAGTGTTGGTGGAAGATTTAAAAAAAAAACATGAGGCGAAGGAGGGGAGGGAGGGGCAGGCCAGCCAGCCACGGGCCACTCAGAATGGCCTGACGGGCCGGATTTGTCCCCTGGGCCGGACTTTGGGCAGGCCTGACCTAAACCTTTGAGCTATCCCGCAGTGGGAAGCTGCCTTTTGATGCTACTTGGGTCATCTAACTGGGTATGGTCCGTTGCAACCGGCGCCATCTTCTCCTGACACCTTGGGTGGGCTGAGATTCTTCCAGCCCCTTCCTCTCCGGGGATTTTCCCCCATCAATCTCACAGGATAAGCAGACTGTCAGTGTCTTTTATCTTCTTCTCCCATTCATTTTTCTCTCTCTCTCTCCCCCCCCCCCCAGCTTTTCTGAGGCCCCCACGGAGTCTCCCGCGGCTGAGGAGGCTGCCGCCAAAGCCCACGAGGCGGAAACCCCGGAGCAGCCGCCGACTCCTCTGGTCCCGCGCGAGAAGAAAGCCCCGCGCCCCCCCAAGAAGAAGTACCAGAAGGCAGGGCTGTACTCGGATGTGTACAAGACCACAGAGTAAGTCCGGCGGCAGGCCGGTTGGGGACGGAAAATGCAGAGCTGGGGTGTCATGGGCCTCTTTTTCCAGGTAGCTGTCCTGGGGGGCGGGCGGGCTTGGAGGATTGCGGCCATCTCTCTGACTTGCCAGCCTCGGGGGGGCCCTCCCTGAACACGAGGGTCCAATGCCTTTGTGTGCAAATACAGGCCTCTGCAAGGGCGGGGGTGGGTGGGTTTTCCCCGAGGGAGATCACACTCTTTCCCAGCAAGAAGGCACACGCGAGGGCCGTGATCTGGCACGACTACGCCAGGGCTAGATGAGGGAGTGTCTTTCTTTATTGGCCCAGGTGCCGTGGGACACGGGCCTCCTTCACGACCCCCCCCCCGGGGCTTTGAAAAACAGGTTGTTTTTTAGTTGGAATCGCCGGCGGCAAAAGGGACGGGATAGTTCGCACCAGAGCCTGCAGCTCCCACTCTCACTCCGAAGCCCTTGGGTCCTCGTTTGCTCCATTGGAATGGACTCTGCTGAAGTTCTTTACCCGAAGCACAGGTCCCTCTTCAGCGCCCCCCCCTCCTCCCCCCCCCCCCCCCCCGCACTGACCTTTTAAACACTTGGCCAGCATGGAAAGCTCAAAAGAAAAATGTGGCGTTGCCATCCTTGCGTCGGTATTTCATCCCCTGTCACAGGACGGATTTCCTGCTCTGTCCATCTGTCATTTTAGACCGACTGTGCCGGCGAAGTTCTTCCAAGCCTCCCTTAGCCTCAGGGAGGCGGCGTGCGCAGGCAGGCCCGAAACTTTACAATCTGATGCAGCTTGCAAATTTCCTCTCTGGAGAACGCACGCCAAATTCCGGAACAGGATCCAAGTTAAAGAATCCTTTCTCTTTTTTTTTTTTGTTCCCAAGATCTGTGACTCATCAGAATTCCCTTTTCTTTTCTGCTTGTCTTTCCCCCCCACCATCACCCCTTAAAGGAGAAATCTGCAGTTAAGAGAAAGCCAAGGCGCAGTTTCCCCTGGTGAATAATGAGTTCATCTGCTTTGCTCTTATAAAAATAACTTTCTCCCTGTGAGGAAGAAGCCAGCCATTTGACCTCTGATGCCGTGCGTGCAGAAATTTGGTTTGGGGCTCGAATGAAAATGAAGAAGAGTTCTGTTTCTGGACCTTCTGTGTGTATGTGTCCGTGCTTGCACGCGTGGCAGAGAAGCCTCTAGTGAAAAAGGTTCGTGGAAGGGAACGGAGTCAGGTGCTGCCCGCCCGCCCGCCCTGCCTTCACCATGGACCACCTCCATGAAACATTTTCCTACGCCCGATCAGTACAGATCTCTCCTGTGGAGCCTTTATTCTGTTTTTTAAAAGTGTGAGAAGCGCCTGGAAATCTTGCCCTGCGTGGAGTGGTCTATAACCAGCCTCCTGACCAGGAAAGGGTCGTGGCCGTTTGCCAGCAGCAGAATCAGAAGCGTCGCCCCTGTTCGCTTCACCACAGGCCAGCCGGGCATTGCCCCTCACGCTTCTCCCCAATTGCTGTGCCGATGCGTAGCCCGGGGAGCCCTTTGCACGTGTCGGTGGCAGGGTCCCCCCCTCTAGTGGTGGCCCAGGGCGAAATGCAGGAGGTGATTTGAAACTAGGTCAGAAGGAGGGCATGTGATTCCCCCAGCGTGGGCGTCTACGCACCCAAAACTGACCCAGAGCCCCAAGCGCCAACTTGTAATTTGCAGACCCTAGTTCTCAGCAACTTGTGAAATCCAAACACTGACGACATACACGCGCCAAACTGAGAGGCTGGGACGTGGAAAACACAGTGTGCATCAACGGGATTCAGGACCAGAGCTCAGTGACTGAGGTTTCCGCCTGCAGAACCAGAGGCCGGGGGGGGGGGGGGTTGTTCAGTTCCCTTCCTCAGCAGAGACCGGGCTCCATGACCCTGAAGGTCCTTTCCAGCTCAGCAAGTTCTAAGGTGGTTGTCAAGGCTGGGCTGGTCAACAGTTTAATTGTAGAATGAGTCGTACATATTGTAAATTCATACAGTTCACTTGTCAAAAGCCACACTTTTTGTTTTGTTTTGAATGACTGCCTCGTGGCGCAGTGGTTAAATGCCTGTCCTGCAGGTAAAACTGTGCTCACGACCTGGGTTCAATCCCTGGTAGCAGGCTCAAGGTTCACTCAGCCTTCCATCCTTCCGAGGTCGGTAAAATGAGTACCCAGCTTGCTGGGGGGGGGGGGGAAATGTGTAGCCTGCACACTGTAATTAAAATTGTAAACCGCCCAGAGACGACTTGTAGTGGTATGGGGCGGTGTATAAGCAGAACACTTTGCTTTTTTCCTTTAAGCATTTTGACAGCCGGCGGGAAGGGTCGGCTTCGCCCCTCCCTCCGCAGCCACTGTCCTAGTTGAGTGCTAATTCTTTGGGCCGAGGCAGGCTCACCTGGATCACAACCGGGGAGCGAAAGGGATGAAGCCTCGGTTCTGTACATGCTGAGGTCAAACGGTCCATCCCTCCAAAGCTGCCGATGTACTTGCATTGTCGTAGTCGGAGTTGTGGCTACCCCTAGTGTTTTTATACCCTGAGCACGGTTGTTCGTCGCAGAATTAAAGCAGCATGACGTCAGGCCCATTCTCCCCACAATGGTGTTTCAAATCTGGAAGGATTAAAAAAAAACCACTTTATGGGGGGGGAGCTTCCAGGTTCAGAAGCTACACTTCCCATTATTGCTCTGTCGGAATTCCTTGGATTTAGCAGAAGGGTTCCAGGCGATGCGGCACACGGAACCACCCGCTCATCCCGCCTCCCTCTGTCTGCTGTTCTTCCCCTCAGCCCCAAAAGCCGACTGATCCAGTTCAAGAAGGAGAAGCTAGAGTACACCCCTGGCGAACACGAGTACGGCTTGTTCCCGGCGCCCATTCACGTGGGTAAGTAAGTCGGGGCCCTCCAGGTTGTGCACGTCGGCGGGTCTCCTCTCAGCCCCGGGGAAAGTACGTGGGTTGAGAGGTTGATGGCAGAGCCCTTGGGTTTTAAAGGGAGGTGTGGGGGGGCTGCAGAAAGGTCCTCTCCCCGAGGATCGCCCCTTGCTAGCGAGAGTGAGGTGGCTGAGTCCGAATCCCCCCCCTCCCCGGCATGATGGAGAAAGTCTTTATTGGTCAATCCTTAAAAAAAAAAAGTCATGCTAACTGCCATGGTTCCATCTTGTAGCAGCGCGTTCCTCAGGACGATTCTGCATATAACAGGAAGGGCTTCCTTCTGCTAGCCCTGCTTAGTGAGCGCTCCCAGGAGCTTGCATTGGGCCACTTTTTTATTCCAAAGATCACAAGAGAAGGAGAAAAGGGAATCCACCACCCCGTCTCGCCTCCCCCCCCTTCTGATGTTTACGACCCTAAGCGGTGCCCTTGCCGGGAGCAGAGCAGTCCGGATCCTTCCTGGCAGTGAAGAAGCAAAGAAACGCAATGCCACACGTTTCTTATCCACAGAAAGCTCAGGGGAGAAAGAGTCTAGGGGCCTCTTTCCAGCGTTAAGAAGCCGGTTTGCAGTCCCCTTTAAAAGATTCCCCAGGATTAAAACCCATTTTTTTTTGGAGGTGGGGGAGGATTAAGCCTCATCTGGACCAAGCCATGCTCCATTCACCTCTTCCATTCCCCTCCGCCGCTACCCGCAGTTTATTTTGTTTTGCTGGGAGAGACCAGAAAACATGTCCCGTAAAGATAAGGCAGCTTTAATGACTCCGCCTGGCATAAGGGCAATGCAGTCTGTCCTCCTGCCGCGAGCTCTCTCCCAAATCACGTTCCTGGAGGATTATTCTCTGCTGGCCTAACTCGTCCCGGTGCCTCCTTTATTGCGTGTGTGAGTGTGTATGTGTGTGCGTGTGTTTAGAAAGAGAGCGCTCCCGACTCTCTGGGCTGCCTGCCAGGCTCTTGAAAGAGCCTTTTGTTTTACCCAGTGAGGTCATAGGAGTGAAAACAGATTCCCAGTGGACTTTGCCCTTCCTGGAACTTGCCAGGCACAACTTGAGTCTGTTTTTTTCCGGGGGTGGGGGGGGGGGGAGGATAAAAAAAGAAGAATGAACAAAATTTAAAGAGTAAATAGCCAAGGCAGCATAGACATTGACTGTTTTTGCCTCCTCTTCCCGCATGTTCCTGAGAAAAGATCTGGAGGGTGGTGACTTTGTGTGTGTGTGTGTGTGTGTGTGTGTGTGTGTGTGTGTAGGAGATGTGTGTGATCAGAGTGACCTCTGAGCCAGAGACATCTTCACAGACGGCATACCACGGGATCAGATTGACCTCTGACACACACACACACACTTCACACACACACACACACACGCACACACACCTCACACACACACACACACACACACACACACACACACACACACACACACACTTTGTCTGCTTGGCCGCCATGTCCCAAGAGGGGCCAGGGCAGAGACGTGGCTGTTTATTTATATCCGAGCCTTCTTTGGCTCTCCGATCTTGGAGCAGGTTAAAAACGACACCGGGTAGCTCTCAAAATATACTCCTGTCTCTGCAGGCTCTGGGTTTGTAAAACACTCCAGAGACAAAACAGGTGAACCTCCCGGAGTCACCCTTTGCGTCTCCTCAGAGGGTTGGGAAAGGCGAAAGGCAGTAGGGAAAGAGGGTGGGCCCCAATGTGAGAGGGGTGGACAGCCTCAAGGAAGCCCCAGGCTTGGGCTTTACAAACGCTGAGCAGGGCAGTTGAGGGCAGAGATTTTTGGAGATGGCCAATGTCACGGGGTCACCATGAGTCCCGGGCTTTGAAGCAAGCTACTACGGATGCCACTACGGATCCTGGGTTTCTAAGCTTTCCTCTGGCCACCGCACAGGCCTCGAATGGGGTGTGTAGTAGCACGAAGCCTTTACTCAGGCTTAACAGCTACTTGAAGATTTTTTTTAATCCTCCTAGAGTGCAGGACATTTCATCATGGGCCGAAACTGGAGGAAGCCAGATTCAGGCCAAAGATAAGGAGGGAAAACTTCTTAACTGTTTGAACGGCATGACAATGGGATCGGTCGTGAACTGTTAGAGTAGTACGACAACGGAACCCATTGGTTTGGACTCGGCGGCCTGAGAGGCCCCTTCCGTCTCCGCAATTCCGTGGTTCTGAGAGTCGCAGATGAGTGCTTCCCCTGGATCGGCCACCCTGCCGTGACCAGCCACGAGAGAGAATAAAAGAGACGCGCAGAGAGACACCCATGTCCTCCTGCAGCCTTAACTTTTCTCCCTCATTTACAGGGAAATACCTGCGCCAAAAGAGGATAGACTTCCAGCTGCCTTACGACATTCTTTGGCAGTGGAAACATAATCAGGTAAGGGCCCCGGCTTGCTGGCTTGCTGCTTTCTTTTCTTGATTTTTTTTTACTCGACATAAAAATGTCAGAAGAAGGAACAAGACCCTCCTGCGTCTGACTACACACACCGATGTGCACCCGGGAATCTTTTGCCGAGGGTAGCAACCGAAGGAGGGGGGGGTTGAAATCCTTGTGATGTTTATGGCAGCCCGTTTCCATTACCTCTCTTAGAACGCCTCCTCCCCTCCGTCTGTCTTTGCCTCCCTTGGAAAATATCTCTCCAATCTTCCCTTTAATCCTGCTGGGGACTTTTATTCTGATAGCCCTCGGCTTTCATCTGTAGGGGAATCTTGTTTTGTTTTGTTTTTATTTAGCCCTCCCCTCCTCCTCCTCCCCAACATGCCTCTGGAGAATTCAGATGTTCAGCCAGCAGCTCTGGGGGGGGGGGACCTCAGGCGCTTTATTTTTCTTGGACTCCTTCCCCAGCCGAGTAGAGAGTTTCTTTCATGCCTTTTCTTTTTTTAAAAAAAGTACATATACAGATATTTTCCCCTTCCCTTAGAAGCCAAGGGTCCCCCCACACACACACACACACACTTTGGCTGGGAAGGAAAAGCACTGAACAATCTCTCCTACGTTTCTTTCTCAGAAGCTTCCATTTGTCTGCTAAAAATTAAGGTGGCCCCTCTTTCTTTCTTTCTTTCTTTCTTTCTTTCTTTCTTTCTTTCTTTCTTTCTTTCTTTCTTTCTTTCTTTCTTTCTTTCTTTCTTTCTTTCTTTCTTTCTTTCTTTCTTTCTTTCTTTCTTTCTTTCTTTCTTTCTCCTCGGTCTCTGCCAGACAAAAAGCGGTCCTGCCCGAGATTCTGCAGCTGGGGCGTCCGCTTAAGCAGGGTATAAATTCAAGGGGGCAGGCCCCCCTGCCTTTACAAAGTGCATATTTCAAAGCCCTTGGCTGTGTTTTCCCACAACTGCCAAGTCCAGCGGCCTCCCACTCTTTGTACCCCTTCCCCCCCCCCCCCGACCCCTGTATTCTCCTTCTGTACTGCAAGTAAAAACTGTGCTCACGACCTGGGGGTTCAATCCCTGGTAGCCGGCTCAAGGTTCACTCAGCCTTCCATCCTTCCGAGGTCGGTAAAATGAGTACCCAGCTTGCTGGGGGTGGTGGTGGTGGGGCAATGTGTAGCCTACACACTGTAATTAAAAAAATTGTAAACCGCCCAGAGACGACTTGTAGTGGTATGGGGCGGTATATAAGCAGAACACTTTGCTTTCTCCTGTACCGTCCACGCTTGAGACCTCAACATCAGAGTGATGAGTGGTACTTTTTGGGTGCCCAGATTTTTTTTTTGTCTATAACTCCCAGAAGCCTTCAGGACATGCTGCGCTGGCCAGGATTCCTGGGAGTCGTGGTCCAAGGACCATTTGCGGGGGTGGGAACCCAAGCATGGGAGCCAGTGGTCTAGAATGACCCACTGCCCCGCATTTTAGGCTGTTGCGTACAGATAGTTAAACTCGCAGTTGATCAAGTAAGAAGTTGTGGCCGGGGCAGCCCCGACAACGCCCTTGAGTCTGTCCAGTTATTCCACCTTGTGAACACTGTCCTCGAAGGGACTTCAGGATAAACCGTTGGTGGTGGTCAGCTCCTCTAATGGGGAAGCAGGACGTGGAAATGTCGGGCTATTTTTTCCCCCCAAACACAGTTTGCAGAAATCCCAGCTGCCGTTCGGAACAATTCACAAAGTCTCCCCAGCAAAGGATCCCGACTCCCTCCCCCAGACTACAAACCCCATCATTCCTGGCGTGGAACAGTGACACTTGGGTGCAGCTGCCACCACTGTGGTCTCCAGCGTGATCTAGTGCAGCCGTTCCCCCATCGTGGCTCCCCAGATGATCTTGACCTAACGACGCCCAGAAAATCCCAGCCAGCATCGCCAGTAGTGAAGGCTTCTGGGAGTTGTAGTCCAAGGATATTTGGGGAACCCAAGGCTCAGGTCCCCTTGTTCCGCCCTGGGGTGTTCCTTCTCCTTTCACATAAAGTAATGTCCCATCCCTCCTCTATTCTGGGGAACACCTTCATGTGTTATTCAAACATGCAGTCATAAAATAGTACTAAAGCACCTTGCTTTTCCTTGGATCTCGGCCAGTCCGTGTTTGTTTGCTCGGTTGCACGCTTGCTTGTTTTCAAAACACAAGTCCATCTACGAGGCCAGTAATTCAGTTTCCAAAGAGAGGGAAATTGTGTGTGATGCTCCTTTATGGAGAAATTGAATCCTCTCACAGGAGGGATAGCGGGAGGGGGGGGACAAAAATGAATGAATGAGTTCTTCTTTCCTTTCCTTTGTCACCAAAGTGGCCGTGTTTGTAATCTAATGAAGGCATTTCCTTTTTTTTTTTCATTCCAGCTGTATAAAAAGCCGGATGTCCCGCTTTATAAAAAAATACGATCTAGTAAGTAATCTTGTGTTCATATCGCTTGGGTTTTCCTGGTCCTCTGATGCTGGGACCCTAACCTGTTACTGTACCCTCTTTGACCCTTTGATAGGCCCTCCTCTCTTGGGTGTGTGTGTGTTTGTGTGTTCCTTCTGCCTTTTCTGGAAAATGGAGGTGGTAGGGGAGAGACTTGTTCAGTAGGATTGCCACGTCCACGGGTTTCACTTACCAACGGCTGAAAATTTTAAAAAAACAAAACCAAAACCAGAAATGCAAGTTCCCAGGGGGGGGGGGGGTGGGTAATACCAGGAGGGGAACCAGAGACTATGACCTCTCCAAGGGAAGCAGGGGTGGGGAGCGGAGGAGGCAGTTCCTGGATTCAGGGAGGGAGGCCTCCCTTGCAAACGGGAGCACAGGAAACCTTCAGCAAGACCGAGCCAGGGCTCCCCCTCTTCCCCCCCTGCACGATCCCCAGAGACACTGGAGGCAGGTCCTTCACTTATCCGCTGGTTCCGGCATCCACAGGAAGGGGAGAGAAGGGGGCTTGGAAACCTGTCTCCTGTGGATACAGCAGTCCTACTGTAGATCCACTCAGGCTTTATCCTCTGAATAAATTTGGAGCTCTGAATTTCCAGAAGCTGATAACGAATTCCCCCCCCCTCCGTCCCCGCCCCTTTTTCCATTCCCAGACATCTATGTGGACGTGAAACCCCTTTCTGGTTACGAGGCCACACCTGCAACTGCAAGAAACCGGAGGACACCAGCAAGAAGGGTTGCCTGGATGACTGTCTTAACAGGTAGAACGCAGAGCCGTCGGCGAAACCATTTAAGTCAGCGTGATCGCACCGCTGGAAGGACCAGAGGTTGTCCCAGGACACCTTGGTCCTCCCCAGAAGAAGCCTGTTTTCTCCAAACGCCAGTGTCGTTCATCGGTGAATTGCAATTGACTGTAAAAGAGCCATGTGATGGGCACCCCTTTGTGTGTGTGTGTGTGTGTCATGGCTGCCGCTCCTAATTTTGGGCTGAAAAAAGGGGTCCTCGGCTTATATTCGGGTCAATGCTTTTAGCCACTGAAGCAAGTTTGGGTGGGTGGCTAAAAGTCATTTTAAACATTGCGTGTCGCTTCTCATGACTCCCCCCCCCCATGTTTAAAATGACTTTTTAAAAAGTCATTTTAAAACAATGTTTAAAATGACTTTTAGCCACCAACTCAAGCCCTTGCCTCGGTAGCTAAAAGTCATTTTAAACATCACACACTACTCCCCCAGCTCACAAAGGAGGAGTTGCCAGGCCCTGCTGCATTTCTCACCCTAGGCTTATACTTGAGTCAATAAATTTTCCCAGGGTTTTTTGGGGTTTAAATTAGGGGGCCCTAATTTATACTCGAGCATATACGGTATTTTGCTCAGGGATGTACGGCGCGAGGGTAGCAGACACGTGCGACAGAAGCAGGCGATCTCGTCAAAAGGGAGGTCTCCAGACTGAGAGCTCCAGGTTCAAAAAGCATTACACAACTTAATTCTTGTTTTTCCCCTCTGTAATGCTTCCTCCCCCTTTCCTTCTGGAGAGGAAAAAAAGGACAGAGGAAGAGGTTTACAAGAGAAGCAAGTACAGCATCTGGACTCCGTATTATATTCTTTGAACGATGAAGGGTATTTATTACTGGAAGGAACACCCTTTATGTGAGGTCCCTTTCCCCTGAGGAAGGGACGCGAGGCAGCTCGCGGTGCTGAAAAAGCATATTAAAATGCATTGAAACACAAACCGTATTTATTAAAAACGCACGATGCAAAGGAAAACCATCTCAAACTTTCCAAAAAGACTCAACTGAAAAGCCGCCTTGAAGGACTGGATCCTTCTTAAGGTGCAAGGTGAGGGGAAAGCAACCTTGAACGAACGGAGGAGACGAGGTGCGACGGCGACGGGCTCACCCTGTGGAAGAGTCGGCGGCGGGGGCGGCCCCGTCCCGAGGCCCGCGCCGGCTTTCAGCTCTCCCCATCCCCTCTGCCCGCAGGATGATCTTTGCCGAGTGCTCGCCCAACACCTGTCCCTGCGGGGAGCAGTGCTGCAACCAGCGGATCCAGAGGCACGAGTGGGTGCAGTGCCTGGAGCGTTTCCGGGCCGAGGAGAAGGGCTGGGGGATCCGCACCAAGGAGCCCTTGAAGGCCGGGCAGTTCATCATCGAGTATCTGGGGGAAGTGGTCAGCGAGCAGGAGTTCAGGTAAGGGCCGGGGAGGGGCTCGTGTGGGGGAGGGCGCGTCATGCACCCCTCCCCTCCCCTCTTGGATGGACCGCTCCCAGAATCTCCCGCTCTCTGTGGAACTCTCTGCCACAGGAGGTGGGGATGGCATATGCCCTAGATGCCTTCAAAAATGGGGTTAGACCAGTGGTGGCGAACCTTGGGCACTCCAGATGTTTTTGAACCACAACTCCCAGAATTCCGAGCCTGGACTGCCCTATGACAAAGGGGCTGCGGGAGTTGTGGTCCAAAACATCCGGAGTGCCGAAGGTTCGCCACCACTGGGTTAGACAGATTTCCTGGAGGAAAAGTCCATCCCAGGTGACAAACCATGGTGGAGATGTGTCACCTCTGGGCTTAAAACCAGGGTGCTTCAAGGGCCAGATGCAGGGGAGTGGCATCAGGAGACAGATATCTAGTCTCGTGCGCTCCCTGACACATTTGGAAGGGCCACTGTGAGATCCAGGAAGCTGGACTAGATGGACCTTTGGCCTGATCCAGAAAGGGCTCTTCTTAGGTTCTTATGTTCTTATCCTGCGTCTGAAAAGTCTGGGCTCTGCTGTTTACCACCTCAACATTCAAGGGGATCAGGAATCGCTCCAAAGAGCACTGGTTTCCACCCCTCATAAAAGTTCATCGGTACGACCTAAGGTCGCAGGGAATGAGGAGGGCCAACCATGGGAAAGCTTGACGGGATAAAGAAAACCCCGGGATTTTGTTGCAAGACCTGAGTACATCTCCATGGCTTGGCCCCGGCTTATTTGGCGGAGCGTCTTCCCAGACAATTAGACCTGGCCCGACCCACCCGTGCCTCGGTGGCCCTTTCCCTGCGGACGGTCCCCCGGAAAAGGAAGCCCGAAAAGCGCGTACTCGCAGTCGGGCATTCTCGGTGGTGGCACCGGCAATTTGGAACAAACTCCCAGGTGAACTACGGCTGGCCCCCTCGCTGGCGGCGTTTAAGAAGAGCCTTAAGACCATGCTCTTCCGAGAGGCCTATGGGAGGGTTAGGGCCTCTGCTCAAAGATGCCTTTTTAATCTTGGATTTAATTGTTTAGCAATTTGTATACAGATTGTCTGTGGCTGATTTTATCTGTTTTTAATCCTCTATGTAGTGTCCGGCCCAGCTTGCTGCGTGGGGGCCAGAAGAGGGCGGCATACCAGAGCTCCAGTGTCCAGATGTCCCAGAGTAGCCAGAGTCAGAGAAGGTCAGGGGGGGGGGGGGGCCAGGGCCAGAGTCCCAGAGTCAGAGAGTCCGCCTGGTTTGGGAAAAAGGGCCTTTGGCTGATCCAGCAAGGGCTCTTCTGAGGGGGCCTTACGTTCCCTGCCCTGCTTCCCCAGGAACCGCATGATTGAGCATACCCAACCACAGTGACCACTACTGCTCAGCCTCGACAGCGGGATGGTGATTGACAGCTACCGGATAGGGCAACGAGGCCCGGTTCATCAACCACAGCTGCAAACCCGAACCTGCGAGATGCAGAAATGGTGAGGGCGACCCCTTTCCCCTCCGCTGGGGGTCCAGCCCTGCCCAATTGGCCTGCCGTTTTGTTTTTTAAGCGATGAACGGACGCGAGGGCTTCCCGGTGGCTTTTCCACCTCCAAACATCAGAGGTGAAAAAGAACACAGGGGGCCGCCCGCTGCCCATAATTGCCCTTTTAAAGTTTGCACGTCACCTTTGTCGGGTTTTAAGGGTGGCCTGCCTCAGTTTCAGCTGGAGCGCTTTCGATTCTCGGGGGAGGGGGGGGGGGCGTTCCTCATTCCCAGGAGCCAGTGATGTCAAACCCTCACCCCTCTCGGTGGGCGGGGTGCAGGCTATCATCTCCCTTTTCCCTACCAGCTAAACATCCCGAAAGAGGTTCAGCAAAGGAAGCACAGAGGCAGCAGGTTCAGCGGCTTGCCTGAGGCACTGGCTCTGTTTCCCATACCTTGATATCCTACAGCAGAAAAGGCTTCCCAGGTCTTGGGTGACCCTGATCTTGAACCGATGCCCCGGCCGCAGCCGAGCCGGCGGTGAAGCCGTCTGCAGTCCAGAAAAAAGAAAGAAAAAACTTGGGATACAGGTTGGGCAGCTAAACTGTTCCTAAAGGCAGCATCCGCTCTCGGTGCATCTCACTGCCTGCTTCCTTATCTCTTGGGTTTGGTTTTGGGTTTTTTTTGCGGTTCCCGCTTCTGTAGACTGCCCTTTGCCTGACTCAGAAAAAAAACACCACCACACATTCTTTTCCCATCCCTCCATTTCCGCCATACAGGTCGGTCAACGGAGTCTACCGTATTCGGAATTGGTACGCGCTGACGGACATGCCGGCAGCAGGCACAGAGCTGACCTACGACTACAACTTCCACTCCTTCAAGTAGATAGAAAAGCAGGTGGAGGGGGGTGGGTTTGAGTTTGGGTTTGGGCTTTATGTTCCCCCCCAATCCAGACAGGAAGCACAGAAAGGTTTTCTGGGTCTTCCATTTTCTTCGATCTGGATCGTCCTGGTTTTTGTGAGGGTGGTTCCATCTCTGTAGATGGAACCAGAGTAAGTAAACAACAACAACAACAACAGTGATTGGATTTTTTTTAAAAAAAATCAAATGGATTTAAATTGCATTTAATTTTAAAAAATTATTTTTTTAAAAAAAATCATTAAAATCATTAGTCCCATCATTAAAAAACTTTTTTAAAAAATTAAATAAGTGATTTAAAATCAAATCCACCCTGCGTGGAACTTCATAACAAGGGCAGGATGGCTTCATCCTGGAAAGATGTTTTCATGTTTCTCCCGTCCTTAAATTTGTGATGGCAGAGTAGCCCATGTCCAGTGCTGACACTTTAGTCTGTCAGGAGCGTAAATGATCGCCCCTTTCTGCGCCCTGAAAGGTCAAATTGTTTTTGAAGAAGGAGCGTTCCAGCTCTGAAGTTCTGATTCCCGCCTGGCCGCCAGTTGGGCAGGAATTCTGCCAATCCAGAGCTGTCATGCCATTACGCCATCCTTCCATCTGAGAGAGTTCGGCTTCACAGTAGCTATCATAAACACCAAAAACACCCGACGCATGTTCCCTGGGGGAATCCAATTGGCAACAAAGTGAATCGTGGGAAACTTTTTGAGGAACATTCAGGGGGAAAGAATAACATGGAACAACGTCACAGGATGCGACACAACGTAACCATCTAATGTGTGGTGCTTTGATACACTGATACATTGGTTTCAGTAAATCTGTTTATGTTAACTTGTATACTGCCAACAACGACGGCAAACGCTACTCTGCGTGGTTTACATCCTGGCTGAAACAAACGTAACATAATCTGAGCGCTAACGTCACTTGTCTACAAGCATCTCTTTCCAGGCTCGTTGTCTGCACGGAGGGACAATGATGACAATAAAGATTCATCTATCTCTCTGTCAAGACAGTACCTCGCTCTTAAAATCAGGGAAACCAAGCCAAAGCACAGTACAGAATGTGGTGTACCTGTTGCTTAAAGCCCTCTCCTGTCCGTTTAACAGTTTGCGTATTAGGGAAGGCCAAACGTGGTCAACACATCCCAACCAAGTGAGCTGGGTCCGCAATTTTTCCTCCTCAGAAGAATGGAGGAAGGAGGCCAAAGTCAGCCTTCTGAGCCCGGCTCCCTGGGACTTGGACCTGGTTTTTCGTAGCAGAGTCTTTGAGGCAGTACTGACATTTGACCTCTTGCAACCAGCTTTGGAGGTTGGTGGGACCGTGAACGGGCGACACTATAGAACGGTCAAGAGAGGTCCCGAGAGGTAAAGCAGCTTTCCTTAAGAAACATTGAGGGGATGGGGAGCTGGATGTAGCTTACATCAGGCACGGAACCCTTTGTATATAGGTGGGGTGACAGCTCTTTCGTAGCTGGGCCGACTTCCTGGCCACCCGAAGGGCCTGGCCCGGGAGATCGCCCTGGAGTAGATCTTAGGGAAGAGCATCTACCAGCACGTAACCGGATTGTCAAACCAGGAAGGGCCTTTATATGGAGGGCGTACCAATCCGCAAGGGCCCGGCCATGCTCACATTTTCAAGGTGCATTCTCTGCATCCCTAAAGCCAGCGGCGCCGGAACCTTTGGCACTCCGGATGTTTTGGACCACAAACTCCAAAGGCCCTTGTGTCATTCACCTTCTAGGCTTCGAAACTCTGTGCAGTTGTGGGGTCCAAAACATCCTGGAGTGCCGAAGGTTCGACACCACTGCCCCTAAGCCAAAATTATTGGGACAGACATAGACGATCACCCATAGGCTAAAACTGGCAGGTATCTCCCAAGAGGGGAAGTCACGCAAGCCATCACAGGGTGCCCCACTAACCATCAGGCTGGTCCCAACCTCACTCACGAAGCCTCAAATTCATGATGACGGTTTTAAGCGTAACTTGGTGGGTCGCATTGAAGCAATAGATGGTAGCTGACGCTTTCGGGCCGCTGGCCAACTGGGGCTCCGGGCCGGATGACACCCCGAAGGTTCCCATCGCTGCCTGGCCATTCTGAGCGGTATTATTATAAAACTGGGGTTGAATGAGGGGCTCGCTGCGTTATCCCCAGCAACTCTGCAAGTGCGGGGTTTCTCGAGAGGTGCCGCGGGATCATCGGCCGGCAATAGCCAGCGGTTGGGTCAACGGCCGCCTGACCAAAGCCACCCAGCCTCCGCCATTCCCAGAGGAGGCCGGAGCCGCCTTCCAAAGAGAAGCGGAAATCCAAGCACAAGCTGAAGAAAAGGTTGAGTGGGGGCCCACGGGGACGGGCCACGGGCCACGCCGGCTGTTGATGCTTCGCTGAGCTCCCAAAACGGGCCACCCGGGCGGCCCAAAACGGGGCCTTTTTTTCCATCGCAAAGGGTGGGGAATGACACCAGGCACCCTCTGTGCCCTCGGGAGAAGGACATAATAAATGTTTGCGGCCTGCGGAGCCCGAAACATATTTCGGAGGCGGGGGATGGTGTTCGAAGGAAAGAAACCCCGTGGAGCAGGGAGCTTCCCTGTCTTGCCCGATCCAATCTTAAAACGTCCTGAAGGCAGCACTGGTTGTCACAGGATCGCCTACCAGCTTCCCCGTTAACTGAGGCGGAGAGCGACCACTGCTGGGAGTTCGGCCTCCCGTTCCGCAGGGGGAAGGAGCAGTCGCCTTTCCCTTGCCCCGCCCGTACCCCTCCTCAAAGAGAACGTCCTTTTCTCTTTACAGAAGGGCCACGTCCCGGAGGAGTCCAGCGAAAGCTCGGCACCCCCGACGCGCCTGGCCTCAGCTGCAAATGAAGCCCATGTCGAACCGGAAAGGTGAGGGGGGTCCCTCGCTCGGTGCGTTACGCTCCGACGCCGCGTCGCACGACTCGCCTGGGAAACGCACCGTCCCACCACCCTGTCTGATTGGGCCAGATTTGGTATTTTGACTCCTGCACCGTTGGGTTTCCCCTGACCCTTTTCGGTCTCCGCTTCTGGGTCCCTCCGGGTGAGAAAGAAGGCATAAAAATAAAGTAGTTATTATTATTATATTATTATTATTATTATTATTATTATTATTATTATTAATTATTATTTGCAGAGACGGTTAATACCGGGTCAGGAAACGTTTCCCAGTTGCGAGTGCCTGGGCCCGTGAACTCAAAAACCCCCGTGACTTTTTTCCTGTCCCGCCTTAACGCTGCTTCCTCCCTAGGGGGGGGGAAACTCACTCTTTTCCGCCTCGGGCCCTTCCCCCTTCGTTTCCCCCCTCCCCCCAGGAATTTTGTGTGCTCAAGCACCACGTGTTCCTGGTGCGCAACTGGGATAAGATCCGGCAGAAGCAGGAAGAAGTCAACAAGCCGACGACGACCTCCACTCAGCTTCCGTGTACAACCGCTGGAACGGGATGTGCCGAGATGACGGCAACATCAAATCGGGTGAGGAAGGAGTCCCGTTGCCAGCCGTGCTCTGCTTCCCCCCCCCCCCCCCCCGTCCGCCCAAAACAGTCCTTTGGCCTCCAGCCTCGCCGCAGCATATTGTCTGTTTTACGATCCCCCTGCCGCAAAGTACTCCCCATAACACCCGCTCATCTCAGCATAGGACAAATCATTGGAGGGTGCCGTCGCTGAAGGAGGCCCCGTCCAATCATTTTACGAGAATCGGGCCTTTCTCAGTGGCTAGCCCCTCGATCTCCCCCGGGAAAACCCACCTTCCTCCTGAGATCTGTCTGGCACCTTCCCTCCCGGTCTTTAAGAAGCATCAAGACGTGGCTATTTAAAAGGCTTTCCCCGGATATCAATCTGTTCCAATAACGATCGCTATTATATATTTATTTGCTTTTATCTGTAGCCCGTCTTGCTCCTGTTCTATGCTGTTGTTATATATTGTTTACTAGTTATAGTGTTTTTATTTATAGGCTTGTGCTTGTCTGTTATATTGTATTTTACGGTTTATGGTTTGATTTCTGTTCAGTTTGTCAACCACCCAGAGTAGCCATGTAGCTAGATAGAGCTGTATAATTAAATAAATAAATAAATAAATAGATAGATAGATAGATAGATAGATAGATAGATAGATAGATAGATAGATAGATAGATAGATAGATAGATAGATAGATAGATAGGATTTCTATACCGCTTCATCTGGCCTCATGCAAGTTAAGAAAGAATCCTGCCTTCCCTTTCTGGCTAACTAGCTTTTCTTTCACACGACTTCAGCTAAGGAGG
>CM074754.1:6232307-6404807 GCA_037367245.1 Phrynocephalus guinanensis
TTTTGGGAGTGGGGACAATGGTTTTCTATGGCCAGCATTCCACCTGCCCCTTGGGGATAGGTAGGGCCCGAGGTCTCCTCTCCTCTCCTTCACGTTGACCCTCCAAGGATCTGGATTCTGGAGAAACCTTTGTGTCCATCCGCGCCTCTTGCAGCAGCGTGGGCGAGACCACACGGGCCAAAAAGAGGTGCCGTTCCACGCCGCTCCATCCAAATGGAGGCCGCGGCATTGACCTGAGCCGGCGGAGGGCAGCAGGGCCGTGCGAAGTAAGCCAAAGAGGCAGGCCTCGGGAGAAATCTACCAGGGCTGGTCGTAGAGGGGAAGATTTGGGTTGTTTGGGATTCTCCGGAGCGATGCAGAATGCATCTCCTCCGGGCTGGAATATCCACGGAGCTTTGCAGAAGGCCGAGGGCGTGGGGCTGCATCGCGGGGATGCCCACGGGTTCCCCTCCTCCCCTCCTCTGGTTCTGTGCCCGCTTGCCACCAGGGTATTTGCTTTGCCCGGGTTTTGCCCAGGGAAGCATCATGCTTTGCTGTTCCTCTGGGGAGAGGGGCCTGGCTTCCGAAGGAAAGCAGCCTTCCCTTCTCCGCTCGCCCGCCCACGGTGCAGCCGGCAGGATGGAATCGTGGCGGGCTGCCGGCACAACCCGTGCTGACGGTGGGGAGAACGGACAGTGCCAAAGATGAGTGTGTTGCGAGCGGCGGGGAGGGGAGGGAGGGAGAGGGAGGGGGGGCCAAGGAGGAAGGAGGTGTGCGATACCCAGCTGGCACATGGGTGCAGTGGGGGGCGCCACGGGGAGCGGTTGCTTTTCTGTCTGCCGTGGCGTGCCAGCCGCCACCTTCTGCCACACTGAGTGCCACCTCGGGGAAGCCCCTTGTGCATACGCGGATGTATGGAAATAGCAACCCTCAAAAAAAGAAAGAGGGGAGGGGTTCCCTTTCTTTTGGCAAGGCCCCTAAAGACGCCTCCACATGCCACGCGCACTCAGCTGCGGCCGCCAATGCCTAAAGAACGCCAGCTCTCCAAAACACACACACACACACACACACACACTCCGCATTATAGTTCAGTTCCCCATGGTGCCTCTGTGAGGGGGGGGGCTGGTCTTGAATCCCCGGCACCCCTTCCAGCTCTCCGGAGGAACATTACAGAGATAGCTCAGCCCTGGAGGCCTCTGGTTGCAAAGCCAGAGGTCGGCAGTTCGATTCTCCTACTCTGCCTTCTGGAGAGGGCCTGGAATCAATGATTTCCTTCCAAATCTGCTCTTCTGGGGGGTTTATTCTTAAGATGCCTGCGGAATACAGCCCTGGACAGGGCTGCTGGTAGTGGTGGGGTTTCTGGGGTTTGTAGTCCAAAAAAGCCTGCAGCCCCAGGCTCGGGGGTCTTACGTACTCCAGTATCAATGGGGTGCTTTTTTGGACCCATGGCCGAGCTGGAGGAGATGGTTCCGCCTTGTCCCAGAGTCCCCTGCCGATTCTCCTGAAATTTCAACCATGCCGGAAAACACATACACACATGCACGCACACACCAGGGAGCCCGGATGCCGCTCTCCTCAATTTTGGCTCGGCCCGCGCGAGAGGGGGCGGTTGTTTGTCGCTTTTTCGGCGCTGACTCACTTCCCCTCCGAAAGATGGTGGCAGGTTTGCCTCTGCTTGCCATGTGCCAGCTTTGGGAGGGCGCCAAGCGAAGGAGAGGAGGAAGAGGAGGAGGAGGAGGAGGAGGAAGGGAAGGCACTCCAGAGAGCTTAAGGCGGGGAGACAGGTGCCTGAGAAACCCTCAATGAGGACTGGAAGGCTGGCGGGCCCGGACTCGGCTCAGAGGGCGCCGGGGCGCCCAAATCCACAAGCCGCACGAGGCGTGAACAAATCCGAGAGAAAGGGTGAGACGGTTCCGATCCAGCCCCTTGCCTCAGTTTTCCCACCCTGTGAAATAGGGAGAATTAAACGTTTTCAATTCACCTTCTCGTTTCCCTGTCTTTTCAGAGGAATCTACTTCACAAGGCAGTGCAAACGTCTTCTTTTAAAGCAGGCATGTCCAAAGTTCAGCCCTCCAGATGTTTTGGACCACAACTCTCAGGATTCCAAGCCTGTGTTTCCAGTGGCAAAGGACTGTGGGAGTTGTGGTCCAAAACATCTGGAGGGCCGAAGTTTGGACAAGCCTGTTTCAAAGGTTGTATCTGTATCCCTCGTCAGCCACCTCGGGTACTTCTTAAAGGAGAAAAGCAGGGTCAAATATCTTAAAACCATAGAAAATGCAAGACCTTTGGCAGCCAGTGTGAGGTTGCAGGTTGGGAAAGCCAGGTTCAAATCCCTACTGCTTTGGGAACGAAGAGGCTGGCCTAGGATGGTTCACTCTCGCCCTGGCCTGCTTTGCAGGGTTGTTATGGAGATAAAAAGGCCACCTGTGGAATCGTGAACAGAGTCGGATAAATAAATAGCTACGGCAATGCAGCCTTGAGCTAAGTTATGATAACTAAATAAGTGTGATCAATAAGTAGCTTTAAAAAACAACAACACGGCAGGTTACACATATGATGGATAATGTGGGGTGGGTGTGGAATCACACAAGCAAGGAATCCACAGTCATGATTCGATGCGCGGTTTGGAGTTTGGTTCTAGGGCTGCAATGGGTGTGGATCCGGTCAACTCTTAGCTAGTCAGCAACTTTCCGCTCAAGGAAGGATCTGCGCTCTCTGTTGTTGTTTTTTATACCCCCTTCTTTTATAGGTCACTGGAGGATCTCCGCCTCATAAGGCTGGAGACGGGGGCAGATTCGTGGGGCCCGAACCCTCGCCCGGGGTGCATGTCATTCCGGCCCAAAACGGCAGGAGGGAGGCCTGGTTTCATCGAGTAGTTGCGGGCAGGGGTGGGTATACTGGAGGGCACCTGATTCGCTTCCCCTGGTTAATATTTAACGGCGGCTTTCCTGCAACGGAACCGCCGGCAGAGCAGGGCACATGTTCAATAAATCATCGCCGGGGCAGGAGGAGGCGAAGAGGCAAGGAGCGGCAGTGGGAGTGGGTGGGTGGGATGATGGTTGGCTCATTGCAGCTGCAGACAGGGTGGGTGGGGTGGGGGGGGGGGAGAGATGGAGGCGCAGGGCGGGGCAGGGTGGTGGATGTACTGGGAGAAGAGGGTGTGTGTGTGTGTGTGTGTGGTGTGTGTGTGTGTGTGTGTGTGTGTGTGTGTGTGTGATAATGGAGATTGTTGAGCAGAGAGTTGGCTAAATTATTCATTAAATAAATAAACATGGAGCAGGGCGTGAGAAGGAGCAGGCGGGAGTGCGCCAGGGGAGAGGCCCTGGCAGGAGGCGGGGTAAGGAGCGCTCGGCCCTCTGGCATCCCTCTTCCTCCTGCTCTGGTGGCCGCAAGATGGGGCGTGAACATGGTACGGCCAGGGAGGGTGCAGGGGGCACATCTATTGCCCCAGGACTTCTCCAAGAGAGGAAAAGCTGTCCCCCGCCACACACACACACACACACATGAAGCCAGGCCTGTCAAAGACTCCAGGTGCTAAGAAACACTAACCGTCCATCATCATCATCATCATCATCATCATCATCATCATCATCATCATCATCATCATCATCACTAATAATAATAATAATCCCGGCTCAAAGGTGAGGGCGCCGGAAAAGAGGAGAGCGCGCCGGGATCGGATCAGGTGTGGCGAGCCACTGATGGAATTGTTCGGAGGTCACGGACGCAAGCCCTAAATGGAATCTCCGCCTGGTTGCACATTTGTAGGTGGAGCTAAAAGATGGGTCATGGGCGGAGCCACCAGAAGCTTTATGAGTCATGGGCGGAGCCATCGGAGGAGCCCATGGAATCTCCATGGATTATGGGCGGAGCCATTGGAATCTTGGTAGGTCATGGGAGGAGCCCGTGGAATCTCGACCATGAGTCATGGGCGGAGCCATCAGAATCTTAGTGGGTCATGGGATGAGCCCATGGAATCTCCATGGGTCATGGGCGGAGCCATCACAATCTTCATAGGCCAGGGGAGGGGAACCTTTGGCCCTCCAGATGTTCAGGACCACAAATCCCACAGTCCTTGATAAGTGGCAATATAGACTCGGAATTCTGGGCGTTGTGGTCCAAAACATCTGGAGGGCCAAAGTTTCCCCTCCCCTGTCAAAAGCCATGGGTGGAGCCAGTGCAGTCTTCGTGAGCAGCATGGAGAGCATTTCAGTCTGGTGTGGATGCCGACACACACATTTTCAGAGGCCTCTGAGCATGCACAAAGGGAGATACTAATGTGCCCTCTGCTTGGGTGGTGGGGTGGAGTGTGGGGTGGGCATGAAGCCGGCAGGAAAGATGCAGACAAGATGCAGGCAGCGGCGGTGTGTGTGTGTGGGGGGGGGTATTATGTATGGGCATCCCTCGATCCATCACCCCTCCGAAACACACACACACACACACACACACACACACACATGTGCCCATTGTTCTGTTTCCTTTTTTAGCGACATGGCGCTCATTAAAATTGAATGAGGCCCTCATGGTTCGTCAGGTTGAGTCAATGTCTCGCTTGCCGCTGTGCTGCCCCGATTCCCCCATGGCTTCCGAGGGGGGCTACCGCTCCTCCCACGCCACGCTACCCCACCCCAACATGCTGGATCTTTTAAAATAAAAGTAAGTAGAAGGAGGAAGCATAGGACACCTTGTCCCCGCCAGGGACGCAGCGGATTGGCCAACGGGCCGCTCCTTTCGCGGCTCCCAAGTGGATACCAATAGCTTGGGTGGCTGTTGAGCTTCCAGCCCTAAGAGGTGTCTACCATAATAGGCCTGGTTTCGCGTCATGCTACACCAAACTCGGGCATTGACGCTCGGCACCTCCTCGCCTCGAATCTCCAAACTTTGAATCGCCCTCATCTGTATCGTTGACCTTTTCCCTCTCTTGAGGAGTGCCTGCCAAGGACTCCATAACCCATGTGGCTCGTAGGTCCACAAACCTAGAAGAGCCAGCAGGAACCACCACCACCCTCACTGCGTTAAAGAGGGATTGGATAATCATAAGGGGGAAAGGACGGATCCTGAAAAAATGTGATTGTTTGATTGATTGATTGATTGATTGATTGATTGATTGATTGATTGATTGATTGATTGAGTGAGTGATTTGATTGTTTGTTTGTTTGTTTGTTTGTTTGTTTGTTTGTTTGTTTGACTTATATACTGCTCCTCTAACCCTGGGGTTACTCTGGGCGGTTTGCAGCATAAAGTTTCAACATAGCAATAATGCATTTTAAAAAAACAGAACACAAACAGCATAATACAAATGAAATCTAATTAAATAAACCAACAGTACACTAAAATAAAAGTAGAAATAACCAGGCGATTGATCAAATAACAGGGATGGGGGAATTAGATATAAGCGCTTAAAAGAAGGATAGCATCTTGCTAGGTGTTTAAGAAGTCAAGGAACAGCCTTGTGTCAAACCATGTTTTCAATAAAAAAATTTGAAGGTTTGATGCTGGGAAAAGTCTGGAAACCCCTGATCGGGGTTGAGATAAAATAAAAGAGAGAGGAGAAACTTAGGGGGGGGGGGGGAGGGGTGGGGGAGAGGTTTGGGTTTCCTCCTTCGTTTTCTTTGACTCCCCATCTCAAGAAGGATTATGGAAATCAGGGTTGATCTGGGACAAAAGGATTAAATTTGTGCTTTCTTTGAGGTGTCGGGGGATCTCCATTTGAATGGAGGCCAGGAATGGAATCCTTTGCAAAGGGGGGGGGGGTGCTGGGGGGTGAGTGATGAGAAGATGATGGTGGCAGGGGGTGGGGAAATATGAAAGAGAGGTGGGGGGATGTGCCTTCAGATCTATTCTGATTTTCGATAATTTTTTCCAAGTTTTTCCAGATAGTGACTACTGTAGTCGGAACTGTTTTACCCTTTCCCTTCCTCCTGAGACCGGGCAGGTGGCCCAAGGCTCCCCAGGCTGGCTCTTTCCCCCCCACACAGTGGGGACGGGGGAATCGAACTCGCAACACTCCAGCTCCCCAGGCAGGAGAGCTCGGTCCGGAGTCCAAAGCAGTGAAACCAGCCACCCCAGTTCTGTTGGGGAAGGCTTGAGCGTTGGGCTCAGCCTACCTCGCCAGGCCCTTATGTTGCTGAAGGATCAAGAACGAAACTGGGAGGGGTTAATAAGTAGGCGGGGCCTCCTTGTGCAGTGTGATTCAACTGCTGCGCTGCAGTGAAGTCTCTGCTCACCGTACTCAGTTGTTCAGTCGTGTCCGACTCTTCGTGACCCTATGGACCAGAGCTCGCCAGGCCTTTCTATCTTCCACTGCCTCCCGGAGTTTGGTCAAATCCATATTGGTTGCATCGATGACACCATCCAACCATCTCATTCTCTGCCATCCCCTTTTCCTTTTGTCTTCCATCTTTCCCAACATCAGGGACTTTTCCAAGGACTCCTCTCTCCTCATGAGGTGGCCAAAGTACTGGAGCCTCGGCTTCAAAATGTGTCCTTCCAGTGAACATTCGGAGTGGATTTCTTTCAGGATGGATCGGTTTGATCTCCTTGCAGCCCAGGGGACTCTCAAGACTCTCCTCCAGCACCACAGCTCAAAAGCATCGATTCTGCGGCGATCAGCCTTCTTTATAGTCCAGCTCTCACTTCCATACATCACTACAGTACTGGAAAAACCATAGCTTTGACTATCCTGACCTTAGTTGGCAAAGTGATGTCTCTGCTACACTACCCCTATTTGTGGAAGATCCAAGCAGTTGCAATCGCTGCTTCTCAACAGCCGGTGTGCCATTCATCCTTCCCAGGCTCGCCCAGCTGAAACCGTGGCTGTGAGGAGCAAAATAATAACAATAATAAAAGTGACTTTTATTTCTGGCCTTTGGTGCTGCCAAAGGTGCCGTTCGCCATGGCAAGCTCCAGGTGGGCTGGGCCGGCGGGCCATCCAAGGAAATGCCAACCAAGGTGTGAAGAGAGATCGAGACGCTGCCCCCCCCCCCGGGTGAAACCGCCGAGCTCTGTTGGGAGCTGACCGGCGAGACAGGGAGGCAGCCGCCGCCCGCCGATTGCTCCGTAGGCCCAGCTGGCAAGCTTCCCCGAGCGCCAGAATGGAAGGGACGGAACGCCAACCCTTGTTGGAGTGGAAAACATCCCCGCGGACCTTCTGTCGAGGCCAAAGAGCAGAGCAGGCTTCTGAAAGGGTCTGTGCTTGCCGATTGATTCCAGGCACCATGAAAACGTGCACATTTGCATTTTGCAGGGTCGTCTGGAAGGGACTCTAAAGATCATCACCCCTGTCCAGGAGGCAGAATCGAACTCCCCAACCCCTGAGTCCTCAGCCAGAAAGCTGAGTTCTGTTTTATTCTATTTTGGTTCTATTCTCTTCTCTTTCGGGGGCCTTCACATTCTCCTCTTTGGCCTCCCTGTTGTTTTGTCTCATGGGGACATCCACTCAAATTGAGTGCTGGGAGAGTAAGAACAGACCAAAGAAAATATTTTTTTTTTACCTAGCATGTTGTTAGTCTGTGGAACTCCATGCCACAGGAGGTGGTGATGGCATCTGGCCTGGATGCCTTCCAAAGGGGATTGGACAGATTCCTGGAGGAGAAGTCCATCCCAGGTGACAAACCATGATGGAGAGGTGTGTCATCTCCAGGCTGAAAACCAGGGTACTTCAAGGGCCAGGTGCAGGGGAGTGGTATCAGAAGACAGAGATCTAGTCTTGTGCGCTCCCAGATGCATTTGGTGGGGCCACTGTGAGATACAGGACGTTGGATGAGATGGGCCTTTGGCCTGATCCAGCATGGCTCTTTTTATGTTCTTATGTCCTTTTAAAAAGAAAACTCAGAGCGCCTCAAAGCAGGCCTGATGAAGACGCAAAGCCCACCTCCCGTTTCTTCTGCATTGTGTCGCCTGAACTCGTTGATTCATTACAATTGTAGTCCTGGTTGTCTTTGTTCGTTTATGTTCTGTTATTTTATCATGTCCTGTATTTGGTTGGTGGCTTATGTCAGCTTTCTTCCATACACCGCCCAGCCTGACCTCTGGTCAGAGGGGTGCTAGAAAAAGTGTACCAGAAATAAATAAACAAATAAAGCTTCTTGACTTTTTTGGTGTCTCATAAAGGCACCGGTTACCCTAGCTGTTGGATTTTTTTCGGCGTATATTTTCCATGGCGATCAGCTTCTCTATACTCCCCCTCTTCCTGCAACTTTAAGACCTGTTTGAACAAGGAGAGGCATGCAGAATCATGATATTAGAAGCGCAACAGCCTGGTTTCTGCAGAACCAGCGGGCTATTAATGGAGAGGCAGGGCTTTGGGCTGGACTCCTTGGCCGGCTGGCTGGTTTTGTGGCCCTCGAGGGAAATAAGGAGTCCGACATGATGCTGAGTCTCCATTTCATACTGCAGGAGCAGCTGCTGCCAAATCCCTGAGTTGATGTTTTCAACTGTGGGCAAAGCTGCTCTTCCCTTTGCCTCGGTGTTCCTCGCCTGGGAAATGGGCATACTATTTAAGCATTCCCATTCCACAAGTCCTTGGGAAGTGGCCAAATCCAACAGTACCATCGGGGAGCCAAAGGGGCCCATTTAGGTGCTGGACTAAAACCCGGAGCGGACTCGCTGCCCCACTGACCTCAGAGCCACCGGGCTGTTCTTTGAATCCGGAGCCCAGCCGGGTGGCGGGGCCTTTGTGTGGAGATGAAGCAGTTGGCAGACGCCAGGGCGGCTGGGTAAGCAGCTCGATCTGCAATCGCAAAGCCAAGGTGCAGGGCGTCTTTCGAATCCGGCCCCCGTGGACATCGGAGGCTCCCGCTTAGCAATTAAGTGGCATGAACCCAATCAGGGGATGGCAGGCCCCATCAATATCGGGGGCCTGCTGCAAGTCATCAGCGGCTTGTTCACACCAAAGGCTCCGGTCCCAGACAGAGCTCCAGGCACTCTGGAGGAGAGCAGACGGGGTGGGGTGGTGGTGGGGAGGAATGAGGGCGTTGACATGAAATAAATAAATAAATAAAAATCCAGGCTCACCTGTTGATTCAGCCTGTTACTCTGCCATCTGAATGTGGCTGCTTAAGGGCACCCAAAATGCCAGTGGTAAAAAGCTTTGTGTGTGTGTCTGTGTGTTTTTTTAGGTTGGCAGGAAAACCAAGCGCTAGGAGGTTATAAAAGGACATGTTTTTTTTTTAATTTATACTTTTTTCGAGTCACAATGGCATGAACCTGGAGACACCTCCCACCAAGGAGAGGTGGAATCAAAGCAAGACCAGGGTGGTTAAAAACTGCCTCTATACAATCCTTTCTGAACCATGTAAAAAAAAAAAAGATTACCAGAACAGACAAAAAGAACAGACAAAAGAAAATACAGTATTTTTTCACCCAGCGTGTTGTTAGCCTGTGGAACTCCCTGCCACAGGATGTGGTGATGGCATCTGGCCTGGATGCCTTCAAAGGGGATTGGACAGATTCCTGGAGGAAAAGTCCACCCCAGGTGACAAACCATGATGGAGAGGTGTGTCATCTCCACACTTAAAACTGGGGTACTTCAAGGGCCAGATGCAGGGGAGTGGGATCAGGAGACAGAGATCTAGTCTCGTGCACTCCTGGATGCATCTGGTGGGGCCACTGTGAGATCCAGGAAGCTGGACTAGATGGCCCTTTGGCCTGATCCAGCAGGGCTCTTCTTAGGTTCCTATGTTCACCTTTGAACGACAGGGACCCTAGAAATCATCCAATCCAGACTGTTCAAGGTGGCGGGGGGGGTAGAATTAAAGGGGTTGATAGTTTGGGGACGGATCAAGAGCTGAACGCACGGATCTCCTCTTTTAGAGTTCATGTGAAATGGGGGTCGGTGGCTGGTGGAGAGCTTTGCGGAGCCGCTGGACGGCCAGAATGAGAAACCAGTGGGTGCTAGGTAAAATCAAGCCTGAACTACCTCTGGAGGCAAAAAAAAAAAATGTTGACACGGAGGCTCATCCGAAGAAGACAGGGACCCCCAGGAAATGCAAGGAAGCTGGGAAACACAGCAGGGAAAGAGGAAGACTGAAATATAAGGACGGACTCACTTAAGGAATCCACAGGGTTGAGTTTGCTAGAGCTGAGGAGGTGATTGTGGAGGCTGTACAGCCGCCACCATTTTTGGAGGGGAAATCTTTTATGAGTTCATCTCGACCCTCTGCACTGCCACTTCCACCGGGATCAGGGGAAACTGCAGGGTGAGTAGACCACACTACCTTCCGCGGAACCCCTTGGGTAGTTTACACAGGTGGATGAAGCCGGCCCCCAGTCGGCAGCTGTCGATGGTGCTGGAGGGTCCCAGGCACCTTCCAACGCCCCATCGGATGGCAACGTGCACGGGGATTTCCCCCCACGAAGGGAAGGGAAAAGGCGCTGTTCCCGGTGGTGTTGGATTCTATCAGGATGCACCCAGCTCACAAAAAAAGCGGGGAGTCCGAAGGCCACGTACGGGCCGAGGCTGTGTGTAGCCTCAAACATCCCACGTGCAAAAGAATCGGTAGCAACGCATTCGAAGATTATCTCTGCAGCCCGAGAGGTTACTGTGCAGTTGGCATCTGCCAATTGCTGAAAGGCACAGACGCTGTCGGACCAGTTTTTCTTCGCCATTTGACAACCCAGGTTGCATCAGCATCAGCACTGTCCCAGCAGGGCAGGAGCCACACCCAAAACTGGTTTCCTTCCCTGGGCGGTTCAACGCTCCCTCCATCCTAAGATGACGAGATAGCTGCTGTGGCTTAGGGATCCCTCTGCAAAACGAGAATTTGGGAGTTCGAATCCGCGGCGGAGCGTCCTTGGCGGGGGCTGGACGTGATCATGTACAGCAGGCATGTCCAAACTTCGGCCCTCCAGATGTTTTGGACCACCACTTCCACAGTCCTTTGTCACTGGCAATACAGGCTTGGAATCCTGGGCGTTGCGGTCCAAAACATCAGGAGGGCCAAAGTTTGGACATGCCTGATGTACAGGCTCCTGTCCAGTTCTGCTCTTCGAAGATGATGGGGAGGATGAATTGCTTGAATGAGGATGACCAGGAGCCACGTAGCAGCCAACGTGGCTGTCTCCTACGACGACCGGTCCTTTCAAAGCCTGTTGATCTGCGTTCGGATGAGGGTTGGGGTTCAGATTTAGGGCGGCCGCACGGAAAACAAGAATGACCCTCCTTGAAAAAGCAGCCACCTTAAGCCAACGGTAGAGGCACAGAAGGAAAAGCACACACCCCACCCCGATATTGTGTAGCAGGGGTGTTTTTCCTGCCTCCTTGACCCCCCCCCCCCCACGCTGCTTTCTCCACCCCAGGATCCATCCTCCTGGACTCCCTTCTCAGTAGCAATTTCAGCAGGTCCTAAGAATCGGGTCGGGGGAAGAGACACGCACGCAAACATCCCGGCTGCTCCCCTCCTGTCGAAGCTCTTGGCGCCATGGAGAAAATGAAGCCATAAATAACCAGGAGATGGGATGAGAATACAATTGCGCCCTGCTACAGTAATGCTGAAATATGGCTCCGTTGGGTTTGGAGGCGGCCTCCGCGCAGTGGCGCGTGCCCGGATTTCAGGAGGGCAAGATGGCGTTTCCGGAAGGGAGGCGGCGGGCACACTTTTTCCTTGGCCTTTTCACGAGAAATGTCTACCCTCCACAAGGGCGGGGGTGGTGGACATCAGGAGCGCCCCTCTCTCCTCTCAGCCTTCTTGCCCTCCCGAAATGGAGAATGGACAGAATCGGTGCCGCTGATCAAGGTGGCAGAAAACAGAGCCAAAAGACCCTTTGGAGTGGTGGTGGTGGTGGTTACAATCCTCAAATCAGAGCTCAGAGTGTTTAAATTTTGAGGACTGTGACATACTAGATCAGTGGTTCTCAACCTGTGGGTCCCCAGATGTTCCTGGACTGCAACTCCCAGAAGCCTCCACCACTCGCTGTGCTGGAAGGGATTTCTGGGAGTTGCAGTTCAGGAACATCTGGGGACCCACCGGTGGAGAACCACTCTACTAGATCCTCCCAGTGAGGATTTTGGGATTGGTAGTCCAACAGCATCACATACACACACCCGCTTGCAAAAGTTCGACGTTTTGGCTGAGAGAGAGATAGCGAAAGGTGACCTCTCATTAACAATGAAGACAGAAGGGCTGGATGGATTCTGCATCTGGAATAGGAAGGCAGCACGTGGTATTTCCATTCACGTTGACCAGGCCGGGCTTCCGCAGAGGGGGAGAGCTGCTGTTGACCTGATGAAATTCCAGGGTCAGCAGCAGTCTACCTTGAATGCTTCCTGTGGTGGTCCTGACGGCCCGCTGGCTTTAAAGGGCCCCGTCGACCACTAGGAAAGAGTCCAGCAAGTCTTCAAAGAGACGGTCCAAAAATCAATCAAGGGACCTAGCCAGTTTTCCTAAGCAAGGAGCGAAACTGGAAGGAGATTCCACCTCCCTTTCCTCAAATATCTGTGTGTGTTTGTTACAAGCTGTTGTTCCTGGCATCAGCCCCGGGGGGCCCTCCAACAGCAGATGGGACCGTTCAGCCGAAGGAGGCACTGGCCTCAGGCGGACGGGTTTGAGAGGTGGGCAGCAAGGCCTTCAAAGTTCATCTCTGGAGTTCTCACTGTACCTTGGCTCCTGAGGAAATATCCGCCTTGACCCCTGGCCGGTCACCTCGCCCTACTGGAGCAAAGATTCAAAGGGGGACCAGTCTTGAAAGCAAAACTACAAGAGCTGCCCACGCCCGCGCATTTTCTGGCATCAGCAGATCAGTGGAAGCGGCTTTTCCATAAACCCACTTGCTGACCCGGCCCCGATGGGACCTGTGAACCTGTCACAGGGTTGTGTCCGCCCCGCTTTTTACTCCGCTCCCCAACCCACCCCTCCTGGTCTCCCCGATGGACCCCTCTAAATTATTCACACCATCGATCCCCTTTTCTTGCTGTTCCAGCGTCTGGCCTCGCACTCCGCGGGTGCGGCGGTTGAGAAGCGCAGGGCATCCCTGGCCCACGCAGGTAGCCTCTGGGAAGGCAGGCCGTAAGCCCGAACTGGGCCGAGTCGGCGTCCGTTTTTTGCTCCTGAACTTTTCAACAGCGCCTTGTGGGGGGAGGGTGGGTTGTCGTCCTGTTCTGTCAAGTGCTTCACGGCCAATGAACAAGACCCCTCCAGAATGTCAAAATTGGGAAAGCGGGATCCTCCATCAAAACTGAGCCCAAGCTCTCTCTCTGGAGGTGAAAAGGGGGGGGGGGTAGACAGAGGCTGTTTTCTGGTGAGTACCTCACAAGAGAAGGCGGGATTCTCCTGGAGAAGAATCTCTCCTCCAGCTGAGGAAGGTGAAAGGCAGCAGGGTGAGAGGAAGACCCCAATGCGAGATGGACGGACTCCCTCAAGGAAACCACTACTGAGGGCCACTGAGGAGTGGACGTTTTGGAGCAGATTCGTTCATGAAACATGAAGGACACGGCCAGGCTTGCTTCAACCCCAAACGAGGTTTGTTTTTTGTTAAGATCCAACCCGGGGGCTCACTTTCTTTGGCCACCTTCAGCCTTGGTTTACCCCAACACCCCGTTCTTACAGCACAGAACCAGCCTGGTGCCTTGTGAATCAGCAGGCCTGGAAGGTGTCACCGGATTCTTTGTTCTTTGCCTCATGAATTGGCAGGCTTGGAAGGTGTCACGGGAGTCTTTGTCCTGTCTACCATCCCAGGCTGAGGCGACACCTCTGGAGACCCCTCTTTGGCCTGCTTCAGAGGCACCTGGACTCCAAAAGAGGCTGCCTTTTGTCCCCTTTCAGACATTTTCTAAGCCAGTCAAGAATCCTTCAGGGGAAAAAAGATCTGACAATTAGTTCCCATGGAAACATATTGCCCTGCTATTAACACTCTTTTGACAAGTATACCTCATCTACACCCCCCCTTCACTGCCAGCCACCCTTTTTGCAGGCTGTTAGGAAAGGCAGGCCCTCAGGGAAATTCTCCTTCCTCCACCCCTTTCCTCAAAATTGGATGGGAAACCTAGAACAATTGCTGAAAATAATAAAAAAGCTGTTTTAGGGTGGGCTATGAAGGGGCATTGTTATGGTTCGTATTAGCAAATAGGCAGCACATGTGTTTATTTTGGTTTATCTGACATTTTTACCTCACCTTTCTCCACAAATAAGGGGTGTGATGGCTCAGCGGGTTAGAGCACTGAAGCAGTCCGCTGCAGAGTGGGCAGCTCGGCGGTTCGAATCCCGGGTGCCGCACAGCAGAGCGAGCTCCTGCTGTTCACCCCAGCTCCTGCCAACCTAGCCGATCGAAAGCATCCAAATGCAAGGAGATAAATAGGTACCACCGTAAAAAGTGGGAAGGTAAAACGGCGTTCTTCCATGCGCAGAAATGCGCTCAGCTGGCCACACGTCCACGGGCTTGGACAACACTGGCTCTTTGCCTCGAAAATGGAGATGAGCACCGCCCCTAGAGTCCGGCACGACTAACACACAGGTGCGGGGGGAGCCTTTAGCTTTATCTTCTCCACAAACAGGAACCCAGGCGGCTAACCTCTTCAAAAGACAATATGTAAAAGCTAGAAAAATAACCCTGTAAGTGTACAAATGCTGAAAAGTATTGAAAAATAGTAAACAAAAGCAAGCCCCCAAAAACACATCTGAAGCAGGAAGGCACAACGATCCAGTCAATTTAAAAAAAACAACCCCCTCAGGCACCGAGGGAAAGCCCACCGGAAGGGAAAGATCCTTGCGGAAAGATGGCAGAGATGGGACCAGCTTGGTTTCCAGTGTCAGGGAGTTCCACATGCCAAGGAGCAGAAGCAGAGAATGAAATCTCCTGGGTCCCTACCAAGTGCACCCGTGAAGGCAGTGGGATTGAGAGAAAGGCCTCCACTGTGTGTTAGTTGTTAGTCTGTGGAACTCCCTGCCACAAGATGTGGAGATGACATCTGGCCTGGATGCCTTCAAAAGGGCATTGGACAGATTCCTGGAGGAGAAGTCCATCCCAGGTGACAAACCGTGATGGAGATGTGTGTCATCTCTAGGCTTAAAATCAGGGTACTTCAAGGGTCAGATGCAGATCTGTGAGGCTCGCCCCTGACCACACCAAACAGTGCTCTGTTAACCAGGGGAGTGGTTGCAGGGGACAGAGATCTAGTCTCATGCGCTCCCATAGGCATCTGGTGGGGCCACTGTGAGAGACAGGAAGCTGGACCAGATGGGCCTTTGGCCTGATCCAGCAGGGCTCTTCCTATGTTCTTATTTTCTTATGCCCCTTGATAGGGCACCCATAAGTTGGGAACAACCAGGGAGCGCATGATGTTCACGAAGTGCCCCTGTCCCATTGGGTGTCCACGGACGAGCAGGATTCGAACTTGGCTCTCTCCAGGCTAAACCCACCGGTCCTCAACCTGTGGGCCTACTTGCATCGCAACGCCTTCCCCGCTGGGATTTCTGGGAGTGGCAGTCCGAGAACACCTGGGGTGGGGATGACCCAAGGTCAGGACCCACGACTGGATCTATCACCTGAAAGCCTGGATCCTGACGTGGCCCCGTCCTCCTGATCAAAAGGTGGGCGAGAGAGGCGGGGAGAAGCAGCAGCGTGGAAAGGGTTAACCCCCCCTGCTAGCGTTTGATCCGAGTAATTATTTTTCTTAATCCCCCGCGAGGTTCGCACTGCTTTGAGGGGCTTATTCATAGATTGTCCCACTGCCAGTGGGTAATTACCCTCCGATTACTCACCCGGTGACACCACAGCGATTAAAGCCAATTAAGCGTAAGAAGGCAGGCGAAGGGTGGGTGGGTAAAAAGGACTGGGGGGGGGACCCTATCTTTCACCCTCACCCCTTTTCCTAAGACTTGTGGCCCCGCAGAAAATAAATAGATACATTTGAAAGCAGCCACTGATGTGTGTTGTGTTTTTTTGGGTGTGTGTGTGTGTGTGTGTGTAAATTATTATTTCATGAGCAGGCCATTAAAAAAATTAAATAAGAAGGAGGACTCTTAAACGGGCTATGACATTTCCTGCCTTAATCACCCATTTCCAGAAATTTTATATATAATTTTATAATTATTCCGTCATGGGTTTGGGGAGCGCCGTGCATTCCACAGATCAGTTCAGCTGCCAGAGGCTGGCCTGTTTGGATTTCTCTACTCCCCTTCCCCCAAATATATCTAGAGGTGGACTTTTCCCAGCTCCAGACTTCCCAGACTGCAAAGACTATAACCCCCCAACAACTGACTGGGAATGCTTGGAGGTTTTGTTTTATTTATTTATTTATTTGGCCTGCAGGGGTCCTGTGGAGCCACATCCTTAAGGGTGAAATAGTGTTGTTGTGCTCCTAAGATCATACATGCCCAATAATTATAATTACATTTATCCCTTCCAGCCATCCTTCCTTCTACCCATCATCAGTTCCTTTCCTTCCTTCCTTCCTTCCTTCCTTCCTTCCTTCCTTCCTTCCTTCCTTCCTTCCTTCCTTCCATTCATCATCAGTTCCTTCTCTCCTTCCTTCCTTCCTTCCTTCCTTCCTTCCTTCCTTCCTTCCTTCCTTCCTTCCTTCATTCCATTCAGCATCAGTTCCTTCCTTCCTTCCTTCCTTCCTTCCTTCCTTCCTTCCTTCCTTCCTTCCATTCATTCATCATTAATTCTTTCCTTCCTTCCTTCCCTCGTCAGTGCCAAAAATCCAAATAACTGTTAAATACCCGCCCAGTATGTATGCTGATCCTAACATTGCCACTTGCTTATTTTTTAAAAAACTGTGATGACGTTCTTTCTGAGATCTGCATCCGCCTGGAACACTGTGTGAAATTCCTTGATATTTCTTCCCAAAGCCCCAGTGGCAGTGGGCATTCGACTTTAAAAGGACATCCTGCCCCTTGCCTCCAATACCAAGCGCAGCTGCCCGCTTTAAAGGGCCAGGGTGGGCAGGAAAGACTTTTCTGAAGTCAGACACCTCAGGCCCTGTTCTTCAGATCTTTTTCACCTCTGCGTGCTGTTCCCTCTTTGGCCTCTGCCTGGACTTTCCTGAAAAGGCAAACACACTGAAAACTGTTCCCTGGACCCACCCGGGTCCTCTCCTCTCCTCTCTAGCCCCGGGGCTGAGACGCTTTGAAAGCAGCTTATGCAAACTTCTCACCCCCAGGCCCTGTCCGTCCTTCTTGGCCTTTTCAGGTCTGGTCAGGGAACACACACGGTGGACCCCCAAGCCAGAAAGTGGAAGGGCTCCTTGATGTGCTCATCATGCCAAGGAGATGGAGGGGCCGGCGAAGACGACACGCACAAGATCGAGTCAGAAAAATAAAAATAGAAATAATACCAGCTCTGGCGGAGAAGAGTCCGCAGTGGGACCCTTAAAGAAAAGGAAATAAAGTTCCAATTCGGCCGGCTTTCTGCTGCATTTTTATTCGAGGGATGTTTTTATTTGGCTCTTTTTGCGAAAGAAAGAAGGGGTCAAAGCCGGACGGCGGCTGGCGAACGGAATCGTGACCGCGAGGGAGCTATGCACTATGTTCATCCAAACAGCTTCATCATCAGTCTGATGAAGCTGTTTGGATGAGCAGCGAAACCTTTCTATCTCTCAAAAAAGAAGTCCAGTAGCCATGACTCAACTTCCAGGCAGGAGGGGAAAAGGAATATTTATTTGTCAATGGCACGCACCGCAGCTCGCAACACAGTAAACAACAGTTCAGAAACAAAACCGCAAGAAGGGATCCTTGGGTCAGAAAGTACCGTTATAAAAAAAAAAATGCAAAGAAACCGACATGATCCAGCCATTTAAACTAAACAGCATTGAAAAAGAGAAGAGACAGGAGAGAGAGAGAGAGAGAGAGAGAGAGAGAGAGAGAGAGAGAGAGAGAGATGCCAAACCAAAGTACTGCATAAGGACCATAAATATGACGGATGCAGCCAAACAGACCAGAGTTCCAGACAAAGGCTACATTATTGCCTCTTCTTGTAGCAATCTAAAGCTTTGGGTCTTCTTCTCCTTTTTTTTAAAGCACTGAGAAAAGTAACCAGCAAAGTAACATAAAGCAATGGGATACTTTTTGAAACTGTGGCATGATAACAGTAACAATTTGCTTTTTGAACACAAAATTGCCAACTAAAACAAGAAAGAGACCTTTCCCTCGGGGTCCCAACACCTTCCCACTCAATGTATGTTGGACACAGGAGAATGCCTTCTCGGTGGCTGCTCCCAGACTCTGGAACTCCCTGCCACTGGAGGCCAGCCTGGCCCCATCTCTGCTATCCTTCCATAAGCAGGCAAAGACCTTTCTCATCAGGCAAGCTTTTTCTTAGTGCCTGAGTTGGGCTGCTAAATGGATTGTTGTGCCTTCCTGTTTTGAACATGTGTTTTGTACTGTATTGCTCCCCCCCCCAGCATTTGGGATAGTGTATATCAAAGCAAAGCAAAGCAAAGCGTTCTGCTTATATACCGCCCCATACCACTACAAGTAGTCTCTGGGCGGTTTACAATTATTTAATTACAGTGTGCAGGCTACACATTTCCCCCCCCCCCCAGCAAGCTGGGTACTCATTTTACCGACCTCGGAAGGATGGAAGGCTGAGTGAACCTTGAGCCTGCTACCAGGGATTGAACCCAGGTCGTGAGCACAGTTTAACCTGCAGTACAGGCATTTAACCACTGTGCCACGAGGCATGTTCAAACTTCGGCCCTCCAGATGTTTTGGACCACAACCACAACTTTGCCACTGACAGCCCTTTGCCACTTTGGAAATATTGTATTTGATTGATTGATATGATTTGATTTGTATCCCGCGGCCATCTAGCGGAAAGCGACCCTGGGCGGTTTACAACATAAACAAGCTACAACTGAACACATGATACAACATTTGGACAAATGCAAGCTGATCAAGCTTACAAATAAGCACAAACAAATATTTGTCCATTTTCCAATTCAAAATAAAATTCCAACGAAAAAGAAAAAGAACTGATGATGAAGAATTTTAATGATGTAAGGTGCCCTAGGTCCTTCTTAAGGAGAATGTGTGTGGGGGAAATGAGAGAGAGAGAGTTGTGTGAGAGAGGGGGATAGATAGATAGATAGATAGTCCCAGGCGCATCTAGTGGCCACACCCAAAGCGAAAATGCCGCGGAACCGGCCTTCTCTGTGGTGGGGCCCTCGCTTGGAACATCTCCCTCCTGAGCTGCGCCTGCTGGAACTGCCCGCCTTTAAGAACTTTGAAGACCTTGATTCAAAGAATCATTTGGTGTCCTCATTAGTTACCTCTTTCTTTTCTTTGCTCTTAACATAACATCTTGCCTTCCGCTGCCCTTGCTTGGTGGCCTTGGCAAACTTTTTAGCCTTTTTAGCTTTTTAGCTTCTTGCGCTGTTAGCCGCCCAGATTCCCCAATTGGAAAATATAAGTATTCCAACGAAAAAAATAAAAAGAAAATGATGATAGATAGATAGATAGATAATGATGTAAGCAGTGATACCCTACAGTGATACTTCTAGATAGAAATAGATAGATAGATAGATAGATAATGAGATAGATAGATAGATAGTGATAGAGATAGAGGGATACAGTGATACAGTGATGATAGATAGATAGATAGATAGATAGATAGATAGATAGATAGATAGATAGATAGATAGATAGATAGATAGATAGATAGATGGAAAAGAAGGAAGAGATAAATGGATAGTGATTTATTAATTTACACACAGAGATATGTGTGTTTGTGTATGTGTGTGAGAGAAAGTGAATAGCTAAATAAAAAATGAATCAACAAAGCAACTAATTTACTGTAGCTAAATAAATGAATAAATACATGCTTGGAAAACTGAAGTGGCAGATAAAGAATTTGTTATATTTTAATCAGTGGGCCATGTTGTTTTTGCTGCTGTTATTCCCCTGCTTCTCCCACCACTCGGGAAAGTTGGTTTTTCCACTTTGGGAAACAGCCCCCCCCCCCGGCCCATCTCAGGGCAATAATAAAGTGGGCCTCATCCCTCCCTGCATCAGGCCTGAGTTTTGTCTCCCTCCTGAGAGCCATGAAAAGGGTTTAAGACATGAGCAGAAGGAAAGGGGGGGGGGACAGGATACGTCCAAGCACGTCCTGGGCTGGCTGGCTGTGCAGATTACCGTCCATCAGGCTTAGCCGCAGGGAGACAGGAGGCAGGGTTGGGGGTTGGCAGGGGGAGGAAGGAGGCCAGACAGAAACGTGCCTGGGGGTGGCGGTGGCAGAGGGGGGAGGCAGCAGCAGTCCCTGAGAGAGATGGCCACGGCTTTGGCACATCTCTGGACAACGAGGACCACACTAGGGCCAGACCATGTCCGGGCAATGCAGCTGGTGAACGGCTTTTTGCATCAGGGGGTATTCCATCTCCTTGGTCATCTGCCTCACTCATCATCATCACCATCATAATCAAAATGTGCCATCACAATCAATTCTGAGTTTCGGCAGTTCTTGCCGAGGTGTTCCAGAGGGAGAAGACTCAAGAAGTGCTTCAACCTTTCCATTCCTCTAAGGGCGCCAGGGTTCTGGGCAGCTGTCCCAAAGCCACCCAGGCTGGCTCTTTTCCACAGGGGGGAATCAAACTCATCTTCGCCGCCGTCGTCATCGCCATCATTATCATCATCGTTCCCTGGTGGGCCTCCTTCATTCCCGTGTTGCAACCAGCGCTTCAGCAGGTGGAAACGAAACCCATTCAGTTGGTAAGGCTCCCTTCACTACTACTACTACTACTACTACTACTACTACTACTACTACTACTACTACTACTACTACTACTACTACTACCACCAGCACCAGCACCAGCACTAGCACCTCCTTCTCCTCCTCCTCCTCTCCTCCTCCTCCTCCTCCTCTCTCTTCTTCTTCTTCTTCTTCTTCTTCTTCTTCTCTTCTTCTTCTTCTTCTTCTTCTTCTTCTTCTTCTTCTTCTTCTTCAGTACTCCTCCTCCTCTCCTCCTCCTCCTCCTTCTCTCTTCTTCTTCTTCTTCTTCTTCTTCTTCTTCTTCTTCTTCTTCTTCTTCTTCTTCTTCTTCCAACTGCAGAACCAGAAGGGACCCCAGAGGTCCTTGAATCCAGCCTAGAGATAGAAAAATTCCAGCCATTTGTTGTTGTTGTTGGTGGTGAAACCATGATCAAAAAGGGGGAAACTGAGGTGGGAGTCGGGGGACAGGATGTTTTAAAATGTGTGTTTCCCAAAGTTTCTGGAAATATTTGTCTCTCGTCCAGACCATGTCAAGGAGGCATAGGGTGGAAATCAAACTCTCAACCACTGAAAGCAAAATGGGTAGGTGGGAGGGAGGGACAAGAAATAATAATCCTTAGACAGTTATTTAACTGTCTCCCGAAAAAGTGGCCCGCATGGCCACCTGGCAACCAGCCTGCTCCGTGGGGACCGAGTTGGCCCAGGGAGGCACCAGTTCAAATCCCCATCTCCTGTCAGCCCAGACCCACTTTCTTTGCCCCAATCCACCTCAAAGGGTTGTCAGGTGGATGAACCAAGGAGGAGGAGAGCCGTGTGTGTGTGTGTGTGTGTGTTTGTGTGTGTGTATGTGTGTGTGTGTGTGTGTGTGTGTATGTGAAGCAGGATCCAGGTGCCGAGGCTGGATATAAATCAATTAGCTGGAAGAAGGATGTGATAATAATGCCATTTACTCCGTTCTGCACCACCAGGCATTTCCCCTGTCGATGGTGCCACATAGGCCAAAGGCCGCATCGCCATGGCGACGGGGAGCCATGTCTCTTCTCCCCTTGAGAGTGGATAAAAATCCCAATCCAATACACTCCCACCTTGTTGGAGTGGGCTGGAAAAAGAGAGAAGGAAAACACTTCTCTCCCTTCTAGCCCCCAAAACGTCAGGGATGCTGTCCAAGAGGCTTTATACTTTTATAGGGTCACCCATAGGGACAAGGCTTTATACTTTTATAGGGTCACCCTATGGGAAACACCCATAGGCAGCTTTGCAGATAGATCCCCGGGATGGCCAGAGAGATAAACAAGGGAGTCTGGACTCAAATCAAGCCCTGAATTCTCTTGGGAGCCCAAAATGTGGAGAAGAGAGGCTGTTCTATTTTCAGTACACTCAGAGAAGGCTGGATTCCCTGGAGGAGATCCTTATGATGGGAAAGGGGGAATGGCAACAGGAAAAGAGGAAGACCCAAATACAAGATGGACCGACTCCCTCAAGAAGCCACGGGCACGAGTGTCCAAGAGCGGAGCGGGGCTGCTACGGAGAGGTCCTTGTGTGGAGATCTGTGGTTCATAAGATCACCCTAAGTCAGAAGTGAAGGCAAAGTAACCCCATATTCAGGATCCAAGCAGTAACGCCCCACACCACCGGAAGGCTGGCAAAGCAGAAAAGCCCTTCTGAGGGTCAGGTCTGATCTCTTTCCTCCACGTCTGGCCGACAGGCGAAAAGAATCCCCATGGAGGAAATGCAACCGAGCGCGCTGCTGTTTCTTCTTCCCAACCCATCGGCCTTTCCTCTTGTGCCGTGCCGTTTTCAGATGATAAGCCCTGGACAGACACACGGACACACACACACACACACAGAGAACACATCTTGCTGCATTTTCAGGGATAACATCGAAGGCTGATTGACACTCCGCTGCAGAGCTGGATATAAATTCTAATAGAGAAATATAAACCAAAGCTTGGTTGCATCCATGTAAAAATCCATCTCAGGCTTCTGTTTTTCGGCATCGATCGGTCCATTTCTTCCAGGAACAACTGTGTCTAGCATATGAATGCCACAAAGCCCTTCCCCACTGTGTCTTGTTTTGGCTACTCGCTAATACCTTAAGATACAGTAGTCTATATGGAAGTTCTGTTTGGCCGTCTTCCCAGCTCTGCAGTCCTGATGATAGCATGGGCGATTTAAGATTAGGTGCCATTGAGTCACTTCTGACTTCAGGGGATCCTAACGGGGCTTTTTCCTCCCCTGGTTTTTGATGCGCAGCTTCCATGTAACAAAGTTTCCGTGGCTGAGCTGCAATTTGAACCCGGCATTCGAAGCCGTGTCCGATGCTCTAACCGCTATGACACGCTACCACTCAACGTGGCTCGCAACCACGGTTGGCTTAAACCTTTTTCTTTCTTTCTTTCTTTCTTTCTTTCTTTCTTTCTTTCTTTCTTTCTTTCTTTCTTTCTTTCCTCAGTTGCATCCACCCACCCATCCATCAGCAGCTCCTTCCTTCCTTCCCTGCTTCTGTCCTTCCTTCCATCATCAGCTCCATCCATCCATCCATCCATCCATCCATCCATCCATCCATCCATCCATCATCAGCTCCTTCCTTCTTTACATCATCCGCTCCATCTGTCCGTCTGTCTGTCTGTCCATCCATCCATCATCAGCTCCTTCCATCCATCCATCCATCCATCCATCCATCATCAGCTCCTTCCTTCTTTCCATCATCCGCTCCATCTGTCTCTGTTCATTCATTAATCACCAGCTCCTTCCTTCCTTCCTTCCTTCCTTCCTTCCTTCCTTCCTTCCTTCCTTCCTTCCTTCCTTCCTATGACTATTTTCACCCCGCCTTTCTCCTTGGAAAAGGACTTTTCCTCTCCCACCGACCGCGTGTGATCCATGCTCTTCTCCAGCTCTTAGGGGGGCCCCACCCCACCCCACAAGCTCCCAGTGGTGTAGGTCAGCGGACACGAGGACCAGTCCAAAGAATCTCTGCGAATCGCTTTCTTCGGTGGGGACCTGAATCCGGACGTCTGAGGTTTCAAACCGGTGCTCTACCCGCTACACCCCGCTGCCTCGGTGAGAGAGCAGGCTGACGAGGAAGGACGTGGAGTAACCGTCCCGGATGCTCAGCATCGCCAGGGATGCAGCTCACAGACACCTCGGTAAACTCCTTCGGGGATTGCCGGCAGCCGGCAGCAGCTGCCTCCTTTGATCGTAGGTTTGTTCTCCTGCACACGGTGGAGGGTGACACTGCTTTGAGCTCTCTCTCTCTCTCTCTCTCTCTCTCTCTCTCTCTCTCTCTCTCTTGCGCTCTCTTTCCCCGCAGGGGCCAAGAGCCAACTGAAGCCGCCGCTCCAGCCTGCGATCCAGCTGAGTCAGCAGACAATCACATCACGATGTACTAAATCAGTCCTGCTCTTTCTAGGTCAAGGCGATCCCAGCGTGGTGAGGCTGGCCGGCCCGAGGTGGGCTAGGAGGCTAAGGGTCAAAGAGCAAGAGGGCTGGCTGGGCCCTGAGGGCCCCACCACCACCCCAGTCCTGGCTGGGTAGGTGCCGGTGGGCCGTTAACTCTTTTGATTCAAGGAATGACAGAGGGACTAGCCAGGGCTGGTAGTAGCCATTGGCCAACCCGGGATTTGCCATTTTTATATTTATTTTCCACATGAGAATGGCAGAGGGCAGGGGGAAGCCAGGGTCTGCCTTGCAGCCCTATCTGGCATGTGTCAATCTGTTTGCCACCACTGGTCTAGATCAGGCCTATCGAAACTTCAGCCCTCCTGATGTTTTGGACCACAACTCCCAGAATTCTAAGCTTAAATCGCCAATGGCAAAGGACTGTGGGAGTTGTGTTCCAAAACATCTGGAGTGCCGAAGGTTTGCCACCACTGATCTAGATGATTTTGGAGGGTCCTTCCAAGACAACTGTCCCAAGGGTCCTTTTGTGTGCACCCCCTCCTCCTCCCCTCCTCCTCCTCCTCCTCCTCCTCCTCCTCTTCCGGATGGAGAGCCAAGTACGCACCACCGATTCAAGCATGATGCGCCAATTAACCCCTGTTGGGCCATCCTAAGGAGGCATCAAAGACAGGGCAAGCCAGGCGTCCGAAGCGGAGCCGAGCTGGGACAGAAGATGCTCTGCTGGGCCTTAAGGCCGTACAAATGTCAGAGCCTCCCAGCGGGGAGCGAAAACGAGGGAGATTAACGAAGCTGTCAGGAGGAGCCAGGGAGGATGAGGGCACGGAGAGGGAGACGGAAGGAGAGAAGGAGGGGAGGCCAGGCCCAGGCAGTGGTTGAAGTAGAGATGAAGCCTTCACCAACCACCCGCAGACAGAGGCAAGGACAGCTCTGTGCAGCGTGCAACATAAGAACATAAGAAGAGCCCTGCTGGATCAGGCCAAAGGCCCATCTAGTCCAGCTTCCTGTATCTCACAGTGGGCCCTCCAAATGCTTCTGGGAGAGCATGAGACTAGATCTCTGTCTCCCAATACCACTCCCCTGCATCTGGCCCTTGAAGTACCCTGGTTTTAAGCCTGGAGATGACACACCTCTCCACCATGGTTTGTAACCTGGGATGGACTCTTCCTCCAGGAATCTGTCCAATCCCTTTGGAAGGCATCCAGGCCAGACGCCATCACCACCTCCTGTGGCAGGGAGTTCCCCAGACTAACAATGCGCTGGGTGAAAAAAAAATATTTTCTTTCGTCTGTTTCCACTCTCCCAGCCCACAATTTGAATGTATGTCCCCTAGTTCTGGTATTTTGTGAGAGGGAGAAGAGCTTCCCTCTATCCACAGATGAGGAAAGCTCTGCTAATAGGAAAGCCCTTCTTCACCTCCCCTGAAAGGCACACCATCAGCATGGTCCAAAAGGAGAGACCCGCCGTCAGCTGGCTGGGCGTGGAACCTCCATGCTCCACCGCAGTCTATCTCTAAACCGGCAGTGCGAGATGGGAGCTTGAAAGTCCCCTCTGCGGGCCTTGCTGCCATTCAGAGAAACCTATGCATTAAGCCCGCTTGGATGGAACACCTTTGGTTTTGAAAAGATGTCCCGGCGGGGTAACCGGTGCCACGCTTCGGCCCACAACATGGGTAGCGCCCATGACACACACACACACACACACACACACACACACACACACACACACACACACACACACACACACACACACACACACACACACACACACACACACCTCAAAGGTTGAGGAGCGGCCCACCCTTCTGAGTGAACAAAAGATTCCTGCCGCTTAATCTTATCGCGATCTCCCAGTCTGCACCGGGCCACCTGTGTTATTCCCCCTGCGGTTGTGTGCCACCTTGAAGGGTATCAGATTTATTCGGCCACGCAGCCCCCCTCGGTCTCCCACCCGCCTCTCCGAGGCCTGAAGCATGTATAAACCTCGAGGTTTCGATGTGTCGACAAAAGAGGTCAGAGCAAATTTAGATCGGGACTGCCTTGATAGCGACAATTATTCACGGGGTGACATTTCTGTCCTCCCCGTTGTGAAGTTTCAGTGAGAAATTGTGGACATCAAGATCTGGGCAGCTGGTAAAACAAACAGAAACTCCGAAGCTGAGGGACCTTTTGAGAAAACACCACATTCTGTTTATGAAGGAATTCCCGGCAAAATCTCCAGGAAAAAAAAATCCAAAACAAAAGAAAAGGGGTAAAAACACCTTGCGGCACCCAAAAGACTTAACTATTACATTTTTATATACAGATATATATATTATATATATATATATATATTCCCGAATCCACCCTAACATGCATATATATATATATATATATATATATATGTATATATATATATATATATTTATATATTGATATATATTTTTTTTTCGGCCTGGCATTCCAGCACTAACCAACATGGCTGCCTCTTCCAAAACTTATTTACGGAGGGTTATCATTGGGATTATTTTATCCGATTGGATGGCAGACCACTTATTTTCCCCCTTTCAAATATTCGCCAACCACTGTTCTCTGCGAAGAGGACCCGAGCCAGCTTAGAATATTAAAATACATTTTAAAAAAATGTTTTAAGGAAAAACCAGTGTCATCCTGTTCCGTGGCCTGTGGGTCCGTCTCACAGGATGCAGGCAGGGGCAGGGTGTGTGAGCTTATTGGCATGCCTTGACTGCACACAGCTGATCCTCGCGATGGAAAATATTAAGAACATAAGAGCCGTGCTGGATCAGGCCAAAGGCCCGTCTAGTCCAGCTTCCTGTATCTCACAGTAGCCCCACCAAATGTGTCCGGGAGCGCACGAGACTAGATCTCTGTCTCCTGATACCACTCCCCTGCATCTGGCCCTTGAAGTACCCCGGTTTTAAGCCTGGAGATGACACACATCTCCATCATGGTTTGTCACCTGTGATGGACTTTTCCTCCCCGAATCTGTCCAATCCCCTTTTGAAGGCATCCAGGCCAGATGCCCTCACCACATCCTGTGGCAGGGGGTTCCAAAGACTAACAACGCGCTGGGTGAAAAAAATATTTTCTTTCGTCTGATCTCACTCTCCCAGCCCTCAATCTGAGTGTATTTCCCCTAGCTCTGGTATTTTGTGAGAGGGAGAAGAGCGTCCTTCTATCCACTTGACTCGTGCCCTGCATTATTTTGTACGTCTCAATCCTATCCCCCCTCTGGCACCCTTTTTTGTAGACGACAGAGCCCCAAATGTTTTAGCTTTTCTTCATAAGGGAGGTGCCCCAGCCCAGGAATCATTTTAGCTGCTCTCTTCTGCACGTTTTCCAGTTCTGCCATGTCTTTCTTGAGATGCGGTGACCAGAATTGCACACAATACTCCAGCCGTGGCCTTACGATCGTCTTGTACAATGGCATTATAATGTTGGGGTGACCTCTTGAGTTTTGGCTCCAAGGTCTACCCTGATGGACCACCAGCGCTCAGATGCTGGCTTTGGAAGTAGAAATCCAGCATTCCCTGGCAGGCCTTGGGTCTCTGCCGTCTTCATCACCCCGCCTCTCCCACCTCTCCCCCAAAGGTGGTGTGAAGAGGATGCCCGGAGCCGAGAGAAAAGGCGAGACAAATGGGGTGGTGGCAGTGGGGGAAAAGGATCATGGCGTAATTCCCCTGTAATAGATTCAATTTGGCTGGTAGGGCCAAGCGCCCGTCTTTCCCCGATTCAGGCCTGAGGAATTTGATTTGCCGGGAGTCGCTGCCAATTAGCTTTTATTGCAGCCATTTCTCATCCTCCAAGCTGGGGAAGAAAAGAGAAAAACAAGAGAGAGAGAGAGAGCTAGAGAGAGGGGGTGGGTTGCTCCTTTTGCCCTGTTTGCAGCCAAGCAGGCAGGCATTCAACGGGGACAGCTTTCCACAGCCAGCAGCAGCATTCATGGCATAAAGAGCTTCTCTCCTGAACCGGTTGGATTTCAGCTCACGACAAGGCTGTTTTCCCTGGGATGGGGGTGGGGGGGCTTGCTGGTGTTAATGCAGGCACAAGCCACCCTTCTACTGTCGGACTACAACTCCCATTCGGCCCAATTGCAGCCTGGTGACAACCGGACCGCGGCACGTTTGCCCACCTGGGCAAGCTTGCCTGTCGGGTGGGAATGCCACAGGTCAAGCGTCATGGAACTCAGGTCCTTTGGCCAAGACTAAATGCCCCAGACAGACAGTGTGGTACAGTGGGTAGAGTGGCAGGCTAAGATGCCAGAGAACCCCCATTGAGAATTTCTGCTCAGTGCCGGGGTGCCATTGGTTTAAGCAACACCTCAAACACCCCCTGCGCCTGGAAAACTCTTCTTAGGGTCACCCTAAGTGGGATGTGGCTAAACGGCACAGCACGACCACAAAAGGCCCTAAAAAGCTGAACCCTGCAGCATTGGGAATCACCGAAATGCCGAGACACAATCTTTCCAAAGCACTTGGTTTTCCCTTCCAGACCTGGCTTGTACTGCACTCACTAGGCAATGTCCTTAATGTTTATATCAGGCATGTCCAAAGTCAAGCCCGAGGGCCAAATGCGGCCCATTTCCAAATTTCAAGTGGCCCGCAACCTCTTCTCCCCACCAGCTCAGCCTGTCACGCAGCCCCGCCAGCTGGCCCGTCCCCACGTCCCCAAACCGGGTGGAGACCTCAGCTTGCAATTTTATGGTTTGCCTGCCCTCCCTGCCTCTGTCCACCCCCCCCCCCGGCTCCGTTGCATGTTATAGAGATTTGTCCAAATCCTCCCTGCCTCCGTGCATGTTATAGAGATTTGTCCAAAGTCTGGCCCGGGGGCCAAAGTCTGCTGAATGTTTGGCCCCCCCCCCACACATTTTCACCTCGCCAAATCTGGCCCTCCTTGCAAAAAGTTTGGACACCCTTGGTTTCTATGACCTCTGAGCATGGAAAGAGTACCCTTCACCTTCTTGGCAGTGGTTCTCCACCAGTGGGTCACCAGATGTTCCTGGACTGCAACTCCCAGAAGTCTTCATCACTTGCTGAGCTGGGCAGGATCTCTGGGAGTTGCAGTCCAGGAACCTCTGGGGAACCTACCAGTTGGGAACCACTGATCTAGTCTGTCCTGTAACGGACAGCCTCTGGGTGTGCAAACCCTGGAATCCAACTCTTTCCACTCTTCACAACCATTTGGCCCACTGATTTATTTATTTTTCCAAAAGCAGATCCCTGCTTGGCTGCATCTTTTAAAGATCTTAGTCCTCAGCTGGGTTTCATGGTCCAGAGACCTTCTGAGCCTTTCGGGTCAGAAATCGAGGGATTTTACCCCGCCAGACACACCCAGGCACGGACAGAAACACGCTCTAGGGACCCCGAAGGGCGGCTGGGCGGGCAGAGGAGTGTGTGTGTGTGTGTGTGTGTGTGTGTGTGTGTGTGTGTGTGTGTGAAGCAGGCAGGCAGGAGGTGGCCCTGCCTGGGCCGACGTCAGCTTGCCCGTGCACACTTTGCAGGCAAACCCATAAAAACCCCTCGGACGTGACTCCTGCTGCACCGCAGTGGAAAGACACTGCCTTTGGCGCGGCAGCTCCCAACCCCAAGAAGCAGGGAAGACGGCAGAAAAGACAGGAAAAAAGGGGGGCGCCTCTTTCTCGTTCTCTCTCGCTGTTTGTACCTGACTAGGTTTTCTGGTTTCTTAGGAGTCTCATAAGAACATCAGAAGAGCCCTGCTGGATCAGGCCAAAGGCCCGTCTAGTCCGGCTTCCTGTATCTCAAAGTGGCTCCACCAAATGCCTCTGGGAGGGCACGAGACTAGACCTCTTATCTCCTGATACCACTCCCCTGCGTCTGGCTCTGGAAGGACCCCAGTTTTAAACCTGGAGATAACACCTCTCCATCATGGTTTGTCACCTGGGATGGACTTTCCCTCCAGGAATCTGTCCAGTCCCCTTTGGAAGGCATCCAGGCTAGATGTCATCACCACATCCTGTGGCAGGGAGTTCCACAGACTAACAACAGACTAAAATATTTTCTTTTGTGTTCTCACTCTCCCAGCCCTCAATTTGAGTGGACGTCCCCTAGTTCTGGTATTTTGTGAGAGGGAGAAGAGCTTCCCTCTATCCACTTGACTCATGCCCTGCATTATTTTGTATGGCTCAATCATATCCCCCCTCAGGCACCTTTTTTCCAGCCTAAAGAGCCCCAAATGTTTTAGCCTTTCCTCATAAGGGAGATGCCCCAGCCCAGTAATGATTTTAGTCACTCTCTTTTGCACCTGGAATTGTTGTTCCAATTTAGCAGGTTTCCAGGAGGTCGGTAGCTCGGGAGGGTTGAGGTGTCTGGGTCTGGAGCCCGAGGTCGGGAGTTCGAATCTGGAAAACCATCATCCTCCAGGCTTCCGTCGCACCAGGGCTTCAGCAAGGGCCCTGCTGGGGACATGTTGCGTTAGCCGCCTCTGGCACATGGCCCTGGGGACGACCGTCAGCTACGAGATGCCCCAGGCAAGAATGAAGGTGAGAAGAGGATACTTTGTGACTCCGGTTCCAGGAGGGCCGTGCACCTGCACCGGGTTTTCACTGAGCATCTCAAGGGAGCTGTCCAAGGTGCTGAGCTATGGGACGGGGTTTCGGGTGCCTCAGTGGGCCACCCATAAACTTCGAGCTCAAACCCGGAGCGTGGATGAGAGTCGCCCTCCACTGCTTGGCCAGGGCACACGGGGCCCAAAAGCGGTCGGGTTTCACCTCCTTCTTCACGTCAGTTGAGAACCGAGCTGAAGTCCAGTTTGTGACGTCGGGTGTGTATCCCGATTTGAACCTGATCTGACTCGCGGCCCAGACCGAGGCCAGCATATCTCCTCCCACTTACGTGTGCTGGGAAACCAGCCCGGGAGCAATTTCGTTGTGTTTGCACACAAAATTTGGAGACGCCATCGGCCTTTCTGTGTCCTTCGGAGGGACTGTAAAAAAATTTTCAAGTTGTTCTTTTTCCTCTCCCATTCAGTTCTGATGTACAACCAGATTTGTGAATTGTTCTTCGTTCACCCGTAAACACTCCCCCCCCCCCTGGAAATCTGGTCGTTCGGCTTCTATCCAGACCTCCTTCAAACCTGCCGAAATCTGGCTGGTTCGCTTAATATTTCAGGATAGGCTCGAATCTGGCACCCACTGCCTCTTTGGCACTGGGGACGAGGGGAAAGGAAGAACCGCACCAGGCCACGGTGCTAGCAAGCCGGCACCATCCTGACAAGCAGAAGGGGCCATGAAGCACCTGAAATTTTAAGGAAGAAACTCACGCCGACATCTACCCTTCCTGGGGTCGAGAGGCCAGCGGATGTGGCTTCAGAAGCTAAAGAGAGTCGGGCCCGGTACGCCTTTAGATGGGAGACCACACAACCGTAACGACAATCTCCAGAGAGGGCGAGGACAGCATCTCGGGTCCCGATACCGGCGCTGGCCCTAAAAGGAAGCGCAAGCTTCTCCTCTCCAGCACGAGTGCTGCAGGAATAACGGGAAGCCATATTACAGCATCCGTGGCATCGAGAACAAAGCACACGTTTTCTAAATTTCCTGGCAGGGCGGCAGGAGTTGCCGTGGCACCTACCGCCCCCTAGAGGAGTACAATCTGCCTGCTGTTGGCCTTTTAGGCGCCCCACCACCACTGCCGAATTACAGGAGCCCGATCCTCCATTAAAAACCCAAAATGGATTGGGAGGGAAGAATTCAATGCTGCGAGTTTTAAAAAGAGGCACTTAAAAGCAAGCAATTAAAAACAGAAAATCGACATCTTTCGCCCGGCCTCGTTTCGCCGACGCGGCACGCCGTGATTTGCGGGCTTCCGCCAGCGGTCACGTAGCCCCGCGCGTGCAGGAAAACCACCTGCCACGTTTTTACGGCCGGCCCTAATTCTCCCCGGCGTGATATGCGGCCGGGCTTCTAATTGCCTCGTTTAGGTGCTGCCGCGAACGCCAGGCAGACTTCCACTGCGACAAAGAGACAAGACCGGGGAGGGTGAACACGAGAACGGACGGGGTAGGGTGGGGTGGGAGTGGGGAGATTCATGCCTGTCTGCGGCGAGAGTGGGCGAATGCGGCTCTGTTTCTTCCCAGGACAAACGCAAGGCCAAAATCTGAATACAGTAGGACCCCTGTATCCACTGATTCAGTTATCCAAGGTTGGCAGGGGGAAAATTAAATAAATAATTCAGCCAATGCCAAGCAAGCTACTGTCACAAAACAGCAGCTGTGAAGCAAGTTACTGTCACAAAACAGCAGCTGTGAACCAAGCTACTGTCACAAAACAGGAGTTTTGGGGCTTTTTGGTGTTCTCTCTTATCCACGGTTTTCATTATCCACGGGAAGGCCTGGAACCAATCCCCAGCGGATACTGGGGTCCTACTGTACCGAATTCTGCAGCAGGAGCGATGGAATTCTGCCAACTGCTGAAGAATTTGGCTCTCCTGGTCGTGTTGTTTTTTTTCTTCTGCTTCTCAGCACCCTGCAGAGGAAGGGCGTGGGGTTGCACCGGTGTTCAATCCAGCTCTGGGTTCCTTTCCAAGGCAAAATCCCAAAAATTTGCCTGCGGGGTCGTCCCAAACTTTGGGAGCCTGCCTCCGGGTTCCTCTCTCTTTCACCATGAGGGCCGGGAACTTGGGTGCGTCAAAAACACACCTTCCGTCATGGCCCCGGTTTCAAAGTCCACACTGGCTGGCATTTTGGGGTTGGCCCGTCACACTGCACACATTTTCCCCTGTTGGAAAATGGCCTGGCGGATCGACCACGCCGCTTCGACCCACTGGTGGGAGAGAAGATTCCAGCTTCCGTGGTGTCTTTCTCTCTTTCTCTGAGAAGAAGCCGGGAGGGTCCCAGGCAGCTTCGGCCCCGAGGGTGTGCTGCCGCAGGGCCGGCCGGCCAGGGTGGGCTGTTGCCGCACCGTGGCACCTCCTCTTACCATGGCCGGGCCCTGGCACGCTGTGGCACCGGCACTAATTGCCCGCTGCCTCTCTGCAATTAAAACTTCCGTGTGGTGACATTTCCTGACATCTCAATATCAAACACGGTAATTAATTGGAACCGCCTGGAAGTCACGGTGACAGTGTCGTCGCTCGGCGTGGGGGGGAGGGGGGCCGTGCTTGAGACTAGCTTCGAAGGAGAGAAAAAATATGATGAGTGCAAGGCGGGGAACGCATAGGAATGACCCTACTTCGACCACTGCTAGATCTTAAACAGACCTCCCTCGGCAGATGGGTCATACCCCACATCTGGACGTGGCGGGCCCGATTTGTGGACAACAAGGCCTCTTTTCAGCACGCACGCACGCACGCACACACACACACACACACACACACACACACACAAAATCGCAAAATGAAATGCACGAAGCCAAAAAGGGGTGTTAAACTGGCCCCGAGTTTTGGAGGTTTACAGGTACAGCGATCGACTTCTTTTTAAAAAGCCCTTAGCGCGGATTTGGGTCCCTGCACCTTGATTTTTACCTGGTCTGAAAAGGCAGAGGGGTCTGCCCACATCCTGCGCACCCAAACGGACACCCATAAGCAAGCGGGGCCACGGCTCTTACCATCATCCTATCACGTCAGGCTCCGTTTCTAGAAGGAAACGCCGCTCCCTTCCGAAGCCTCTCCGTTTGGGGAGTCCGCGGGAGAGACTACAAAACCCATCCTCCTCCCCAGCGGCCCGGCGAGGCGGCTTCCTCAGGAAGCCCCACGATCCTCTTTGCGACACCTCCGATAGCTCTTCCGCGAGACAAGCAGGGCTGGGAGACCTCCTGGACATCAATTCAAGGCATTGTCTCTGCCTGGTTTGTAGGTGTTTGTTTGCCCCCAGGAAGGATGCCGACCTGACCCGATAGATCACGGAGACCTCGCCTGCTCCTTTCTACGACCCAGGTCCCGAGTCTGTAATAATTCAAAATATCACTCCTCTCTCCCTGGTCGGTAGCCCTCTCCTAAGTACAAAGCCGGCAGCCTTGAGGAATGAACATTTCCCAACTTGAGAGAAGCAAAGACTAACAAGACCTGAGGATAGGGTGATGAGGAACAAAAAAAAAATTGGGGGGTGGGTGGGTAGGGGCTACCCCTGATTCTGCACAGATCTTCCTCCCCGGTGCAAAAACAGAGCCGCCTGATAACTCACTGCGAGAGATCCCGCTTTCGTCTCCTGGAGGATATGTCTGTGAAGATTCTCATTCATCCAGGTGAGTTTATTTGGAAGTTGAGTCATGGCTATTGGACTTCTTTTTCTTGAGAGACAGAAATGTTTTGCTGCTCATCCAAACAGCTTCCTCAGCTGTTTGGATGAGCAGCGAAACATTTCTATCTCTTAAGAAAAAGACGTCCGGTAGCCATGGCTCAATTTCCAGATTCTCCTGGAGGAATAACTAACCCAGGCATGTCATTTGCCCCTCCACAGCTGCCTCCTGCCCCCTAAGCCACGGACCTCGCTTTGATGCTACAGCAGGTCTTGATTCCTGCAGAAGAGGAAGGAGCAGAAAGCTTACATCTAGAGTTGGGCACGAACCAAGGTTCGTAGATTCGTGACGGTTCGTACGGGGAGCGGCACAGGCACTGCGCTTTCCCTTTCCCCACCTGGATCCGCCACTCACCAGCCCATGCTCGCACCTCTCCTCCTCCTCCTCCTCTCCCGTGGTTTGACCAGGCTCTGGTGGGAGGCGTGGCTTCTCTGGCTCCACCTCCTTGGCCGATCGCCCACTCAGAGAAGGGAGGCGGGGCGGGCAACCCCGTGATTCTGCGGAGGATTGGTCAAGAGGCGCCCACGCCAGCTGGCGAGTGGCTCCCTGGCTGGGGAGGCGGGGAAGAGAAAGCACAGCCCCTGATGAACCCGGCACGAACCGACGAACCAAGGTTCGTGCCCACCTCTTCTTTCATCTCACCCTGAGCTCACAAAACAACAACCACAACAACCCACAATGCAAACCCTGCATCTGCTGTGTCGTAGTACTTCCAATAGCTGCCCAAACTCTTCCGTCCATAGTGGGACACAAACCCCGCCGATTTCCACCTATTTTTCTCTCTCTCGTTCATACACCTCCATTTCTTTTTCGCACCCCAGGGAGACAGGGACGTTCCATTCAAAAGCAGGTGGAATTCCTGGTTGAGGGGTGGTGGTTTTTTTTAAGGGTATTTTTAATTGCCTTGGCTCAGTCACTGACAAATCAGAACCGAAAACAGCATTGACGACGCCAGAAATCGAAGTCAGCTAAGCCAAAAAAAAAAAAAAAAGTAATCCGCATCTTCACAGAAGACAAAATGGCCGCCGTCACGACCGGGGCCGTTCTCGTCGAGAACACAAACGGAGGAGGGGGGGGGATAGTTTGGTAGTTGACACGGTCCGGGTTTTGGTCCGAAGCAGGGAGGTCGTAGAGGAGAAGGCAGCAGTCAAGGGAGTCTGGGCGAGAGAGGCCCCCTGTTTCTCTCTCTCCATCCCCATCATCTTGCAGCCTGTTGAAAGCAGCCGAGTAATGGGGGGGGGCGGTTACAAAAAGGGGGGTCTCCCTCTTCTTTGGCACACAGAAAGTCCCGGATGGCCGAGCCCAGCTGTTCATCTGAAAGGTTTTTCTCTCTGTCTGTCTCTTTTTTGAAGGCAGGGGGGAAGTGACGTCTAACTCCAGGTACCATCTTCCTGAGGAGCAGCAAAGCCGGCAGGACAAGGAAGCAGAGATGCACCTGGCAGGGTAGGTGGGTGGGAACGGAAAAAAAGAGGAACTTAGGTTAAGATAGGTCCCAATGAATTCATGGACTGAGCCACGGGTGGGGCGTGTAGGGGACAGTCGGTCCCACGCATGGGTGGGTGGGTTTCCCCATGGGCTCCCCGGTTGACCCTTTCGGAGCTGGGGACAGGGGGCAGATTTTTCTCAGAAGTGCTATCCCAGAATGAGATCTCCTCGTTTTAAAGCCAAGCATCAGCGGAGAAGCATGACCCTGAATGGGCTGTTAAGGCCTGTTGGCCTTACAAAAGACCTGCTCCCGCTTAGAGCAAGTAACAGCTAGTACCAGCTTGTCAATGCATGTCGACACAGATACCTGCTTTTCTTAGGGGGAGTCTGTGTTGTCAGCCCTTGCTGTGATGAGAGACAACACTTCAAAACTTGCCCCTGGCAAGGAGGCAGAACCGGGATTCGAACCCCCTAACCCCTGGCGCTGCAGCCCAAGGCCTCAACTGCTGAATTTAAGGGAAGAGGGCTGTGCGTTGTCATCCAAACTCTATAGGAGCTACCCTGGAAGCCAGATCAAGGCCGCGCCCTTTGGGCATCTCTGGTCCAGTTCGGAGTAAAAAACGAAGCGGATGCCCTTCCACCACCTCCTACTATCAGCCTCCCCCCTCCCAAAACCCTGCCTTTTCATTGATACTCGCCACGCCCCGTGACGGCCGCGACCATAATCCATGTCTTGGCCTTTCCTGACATGGATCGCGATTCCCCCTCTGACGAGGCTTGCAGATTGGCGCTTTTGACATTTTCACGGCGCGCTGATTTGATTTCGATCGGCCTCCACAGATTATGTGATTTGTTCTGCAATGTTCTGCTCTCGGCCTCTTCGTCTCGCCTCTCCCCTCCCAACCCACCCACCCCGCCGTGCCCTTTCGCCAATCAGTTTGCCGCTGTCATTTCATTATTGTGGGATTTTTAAAAAAATTGTTATTGTGTTGGGTTTTTATCGGTGGGTTGTTTTGGGGCTCCTATCATCCTCTCCCGTGCTCCTGAATTTCAGCGTCTGTTTAAAAACTATGTTCTTTAAGGAGGCGTATGGCGACCTTATTTTTACTTAATTTTTCTTATGTTTACTTTTTATTTTTACTTAATCCCCCCCATTTGTGTCCGCAGCATCCTGCTGAGGGTTTCCCTCTTTTGTGTTTTAATTGATGGTTGTTCTACTGCTGTTTTATTTCATGTCTCCTTTTTATACTTGCAAACCGCCCAGAGTTCCATTTCGGAAGATGGAGCGGCATAAAAGTGTAACAAACAAACAAATAAATAAATAATAAATAATGTTCCGCCGGCCGGCACTGAACTCAGGAGGGAGAAGACAGCAGGGGACTTTGCTCACGGGTAAGTTTTTAAAAAATTATATTCAATCATTCCACACCCACACCTCTCTCTCTCTCTCTCTCTCTCTCTCTCTCTCTCTCTCTCTCTCTCTCTGTGTGTGTGTGTGTGTGTGTGTGTTTGGAGGGGGAACCTTTATGGGAGGCGGGAGTAAGGCCCGCACATACCCCAAAACCATAAAGGCAGACTGAATGTCTGTAGCACCCACCAAAAGTTGTATTATTATTGTTTGTTTTAACAAACCAGGGCAGAGATCGACTTTATAACACTGGCCGGAAACCGGGAATGGAACGGAGCGCCTTAGAAGAGGGTACGGCCCAAGGTGTCTGTGAAGATTCTCAGTCATCCAGGTGAGTTTATCTGGAAGTTGAGTCATGGCGACTGGGCTTCTTTTTTGAGAGAGATAAATGTTTCGCTGCTCATCCAAACAGCTTCATCGGTCTGAATACAGCTAGTGCAAGTCCTCCATCTTATTGTCAGTCAGCTTTGACCTCTTGTCACCTTGGTCTGAATTAGGCTGGTAAGATGAACAATGACCTGAATAGGCTCCTTAGGGAGACAATAGTATCCATCGCCTTAAGGTGAACAATGGCCTAAGGTGCTGAAACCTATCAAGAATGGGTCGTTAGCTATAGCCTTGGTGGTGAAGGCTTTTGATTTGTCTGGGTACTTTGGAAAGCACACCCTGATAAGCTGACTGACTATAAGATGGAGGACTCGCACTAGCTGTATTCAGACTGAGGAAGCTGTTTGGATGAGCTGCAAAACGTTTCTGACTCTCAAAAAAGAAGTCCAGTAGCCATGACTCTACTTCCAGGTACGGCCCAAGGGTTAGCATTGTGCACCCAGGGCCACGGCATGGTACCGCAACATTTTACTGCCTGTGTAAAGGCAGTAAAATGTTGTGAGGATGGCACTACCTTAGTGTGGAACATTGCTTTCACTCCTACTGGTTTGGGCCACCCGGCTCCTGGTTTGGGGTGCAGGGCTTCAAAGCTGCGGCAGTACGGCCCGGTCCAAAGGTTGGAATTAGAGATGGGCACGACTCAAAAAAATGGTGTTTCGTTTGTCGTTTAGGGGGTCCATTTCGGTTCGTTTTCGTTTTTCGTGAATTTTTTTGCAAAACATTTCGTTTTCGTTTTGTTATGTAACGAAACGAAAAAACGAAAAATTGCTGTTTCGTTAGCATTCATTATAGTTCAATGTATTTGCTGCAACGAAAATGAAACGCATGACAAAATTTCTGTTGTTTCGGTTCGTTTCGTTTCATTTTGGAGACAAAATTCGTTTTTCGTTTCGTTACGTAACGAAACGAAAAACACACACAAAAAATTGCTCGTTTCGTGCCCATCTCTAGTTGGAATCGAGGAGACCCAAAGGCCTCTGGGAGTTCTCCTCCATTTCGCCTCTGATGTCCGTCCGGGATACTTACCCCACCGGGCTTAGTTCTTCTCTGGGAGTTGTTCTCCGAAGTCCCGAAGGGCGAGGGCGGAGGGCGTTCCGGGGGGGGGGGGAGCTTGGCCCGCCATGCAAGGATCGGGTCCTCACCGAAGGAGTTCTGCTCTTCCAGATCCTTAAAGTGCCCCCGGAGGAATCCAGCACCTTTGCAACGTCTGGGGTAGGAACAGCCCCCTGGATGAGTCTGACAAGGATGCCTTTTCCCCGGGGCGTCCGGCCTCGGGCACGGGGTATGCTTGGGTGTGTGTCTGTGTGTCTCTGCGTGTGTCCGTCCGGGTCCTCTCTTTCCTTCTTCCGTCCCTGGGGGTCAAAGCCAGAGGGGGAGCAAAAGGAGGATCCCCAACCAAGCATGGCCCTGAGGGGACCGCAAACCAGGGTGGCATCCGCCTACAACAGCAGCATCTGTGTGGAGACACACACACAAACACAAAAGGACAGAGAGCAAGAATGACTGAAGAATGAGCACACACAGAGAGACAGAGAAACCGCCGGGAGCGTAGCAGAGCTCGTTGGACTACGAGTCCCAGAATCCACCAGCCAACAAGGGCTTCCTGGGGGTCGTGCCCCCCCCAAGCAATTACAGCATCTGAGTGTAAAAAAGTTAGATCAAATCAGCTCCGTCCCCCCCCCCCCATTCTGCTCCCTCTCCTCTTCCTTCAAAGACTTCCTCAAGATTTCCCTCTTTTGTCAAGCCTAGGATTTTGGGTGAGGATTCTCCTCCGGTCGCCAACTTTTCCAGCCAAGCTCGGTGCCTGTGCTTTCAAAAGCAGCCGGGACTCGGGGTGGCTTTTCCAAAGGGATGAAGTTTGTGTCTGAAAAGGATTGGGTCCTTCCCGAATCATGCACAGGACTGCCACAAATCCACACATACCCCCACACACACAAAAGGTAGGTAGGTTGAAATTTCGTTGAACAGGTAAGTTGGCAACCGAAAAACTCTCCCTGCCCTTGGAGGCTAGGCTCCTCTCCCCCCACCCCTGCCAGCATCCAGCCCCATGGCCGTCCCGCCAAAACTCACCGCCTGAGCCCCCTCTCCCCCGGGGTTGCGATTTGGGGCCTTCCGTCGCAGGCTCGGTGGCTGAAAAGAGAACATGGGTCAGGCAACTTGGCCAGAGATCGGCCAGACGTCCCCACCCTGGCTGACCGTGAAATGGCCCCGCCCCCTAAAGCAGAGGCCCCGCCCCCTTCCAGGTCCACAGATCTCTCCTGGCACATACAGAGGGCTGCCTAGCACAGCTAAGAGACATGGATTTAAGTTTTCTTTCAGGCTCCTCGATAAAAGGCTTTTTGCCTATCTGAGGAGAGAGGTTTCCTACGGGGAAGCTCCAAAACCCGCCCGCCTGTATCCAAAGCTCTACCTGTTGAATTTCCGGGCCCTCTACCGCATCCGGGGGCAGTGGAACACACACACCCCGCCGCATCGCCGCCTGCACCCCCAAGCCACCACCCTTGTTCCACCCACCGAGCTCAATGTTTCGGACTACAAACCCCATAATGCACCACACCAGCCCTAATGGGACGCGGACCCCGGGGGATGGGAGGTAAAAGGGACCCTAAATTTAGAGGCCGAGCACTACATTTCCTACCTCTAGGTCCCGGGGACAAGCGGAAAAAAGAGAGAGAGACTTACTGGTCACCTTGCAGCACACCGACACCTGAAGCTTTAAGCAGCGGCCCGGGCTTTCTGGAGATGGAATGGCTGTCGGAAGAAAAAAAAAAGGAGATATCAAAACCATCCTTTTCCAAAAAAATAAAAATAAAAAAAATAAAGGTCACCACTGTTCCTGGTGCAGAGACAAGTGTCTGATGTTTGTTTCTGTTTCTGCACGTGAAGCAGATATTCCAAGCGCAGGAGCCCTGCTGAGAAAAAAGTTGACAACGTGTATCTGCCTCTCTTTCCCCCTCTCCATCTCGCGCCACCCCATCCCAGCGTCTGGGCAGGTGCCCCTAAACATCCTTAGGTCTCCAAAGAGACACCTGACCCTCTGACAGCCCTGGGCGTTGGGGGATAAAGAGGTTTCAGATAGGTAGCGGTTCAACCGGAAAGCCTTCCCTCTGGGTCTTCCGAGTGGAAAAGTGCACTTTTTAGATACAATGAAACTCAGAAGTTCAAAAATAGAAGTTCGTCCTACAGGGATTTGTTTCAGGGACATCCAAGTTGGAAGCCATGGATGGGTTGCTTGTGTCTTTTTTTTTTAAAGGTACTGTTTAGAATCAAATTGTCAGATAATGTATCCTCAAGGGCTTTCACAGCCAGGATCTGATAGCTGTTGTGAGTTTTTTGGGTTGTTTGGCCACGTTCTGGAAAGTTTTTCTTCCTGACGTTTCACCAGACTCTGTGGCCGGCATCTTCAGAGGGCAGGATGCTCAGGGAACAAGGAGTTTCTCTCTGTGTTCTGTGTTCACAGATAAACGTACAACAGCCATCTGTTAGATAATGGTTGACAGAGTCACCCAAAATGGGTTTTGTCATTCCTTAGAGCTGGCGTGGTGTAATGGATCCAGTGTCATTTCAAGACGTGAGAGTCTTGGATTGAAATCCCCACTTGGAAACTCACTGGCCTTTGAAAAGTAACTAAATCATGATGTTAAAACAGTGATGGCGAACCGATGGCACGGGTGCCAAAGGTGGCCCTCAGAGCCCTTTCTGTGGGCACCCGACATCACCCCTTCATAGCCACCAGTATACAGGTTAAATTACTGTATTGGCACTTTGCAAAAAAAAAATTACTGGGTTTTGAATTGCAGTTTGGGCACTCAGTCTCCAAAAGGTTCGCCATCACTGTGTTAAAAGGAAGAGGCAACTCTGTTACTTGTAATTCATAATTTCAGAACCAGGCAGCTGCACTGGGAGAGGTTCAGATCAAGGTTGATAAGGGATGGAAGTCTTCAAGCATGAGAATCTAAGAGAGGGACAGAGACAGGAAGACAGATATTTTGTGAGGGGGTAAGATACATTTCCCGTTGGTCTTAAAGGAAACCTTTGCACTTGTGAGGATGATTGGGGTGCAAATTAACGCTTGGTGCCCATGACTACGGCGGACGGGGCTTTGTCTCCTGGACGTTTAAAGATCAGAAGCCATGGATGGGTTGTTTGTGTCCTAAAAAAAATCACTGAAGAATCACGTTGAGTAAACAGCCCTCCAGGTATTGGCCTGGCTGACCCAGGAGGAGCTGTCCAATGTACTGAACTTCAAACCTTGGCCCGGGGGGGGCCTTGGAAAGAAATCTGAAAGGGGGATTCATATGAAAGGTAATGTATATTCATTTCCCTAAAATCAGCCCAGAAGCGGCTGAGGAAGGGCCAAATGATGAGAGACGCAGCCGATCCGAGGAATTTCTGTTTTTTAGGGGAAAATAAATAAGGGAGTTTGGATCAGATCAACCCTACGGAGAGAGAAGGGGGGGGTTGTGGGCCCGTTTCCCCTTATCCTTCCCATCCCTTGAAAACCTCCTCTACAGCTGGCTGAGAAGGGAATAATACTAATATGACAAAGCCTGATGAAGGTTCCTATGATGGGCAGTGTGGTTTAGTGGTTAGGAAGTTGGGTTGAGATTTCAGAGATCAAGGTTCTAGTCCCCAGGGAGCCTTGAAACTCACGGAGGGATCTTGAGGTCTGTGGCTCTTTCTACCTGACCCCGGCCTACCTTACAGGGCTGTGGTTGTCCCTTGCGATGGGGAACCAGTGATGCTGACTTAGTAAAAGGGGCATATAAATGGGTTAAATAAGCAGGTCCTTCATGGTGATGGAGCAGGAGCGATGGGGTCCTAAAATGCCTGATTTCCCTCTTGGTTAGCTTTCTGCTCAACGCCATAATGTTCCCAGATTGACCTGGTGGCTTTTAAAGGATGTGTTGCAAACTCGCATGCTGCCTTTAGTAGAGGGTCCTTTATTGGCTGGGATGACTGTCAATCTATCCAGCAGTAGCCAATGGTTCCCTCCTGCCTCTGCTTCAAAGAGAGTCCTGCCTCCTCGCTCTGTGTCTTTCCCCCTTCTCTAGAGACCCATTGCTGAAAGCAGGCTGCAGGTTGATCCATTCAAGTAACGAAAATGTTTGCTTTCTTTCTCCTCCTAATGTCTCGGAGTGAGCCGAGGCCGTAAGTGCCAGTTGATGAGATAAAGCGGTGGGCTCCACTGGGGAGCTCGAAACACTTCTGCTCTGTGAATCCCCCACACTTTGGCGGCTGACTTGGAGCAACTTTATCAAAACAAAACAAAAATAAAAACAAAAATTCAAAAACTCTGCCACGCGAGGTAGATTCTTGTTCCAGTTCGGAGGAGGGAGGCCGGCCCGAGGAAGAGATAGATTTCATTGTTGGAAAGCAGAAAGAGAGAGGGAAGCCAGAATGTTTTACCGTTTGCTTAAAAAAATATTTCCGAGTGGTGCCAAGAAGTCATTTGATCCCCCGCCAATCCAAACCGCATTCTTCCACTAATCCTCACGGTTCTCTCACCACAAATCGTAAGAGGAAACGCAGCCCTGCCTGTTTGTGTCCCGACCGGGTTTCTCCAAATCCAGGCTGGGCACCTTAAAGCTGGGTGTTTAACCTCCAAGATCAGATTCTGAAGGCCCCGAGTTCCCCTCCTGCTACAGATCCGTCGCCCGTTTATTGGCACAATCGAGACCCTGCTTTTTCTGTTAAGCCTGGACTGATCTCAAAGATAACGTAACCGGACTCCACGCTCCATAAGGCCCCTTCCAGCTCTGCGGCTCTTAAAAAGAGCAGCAACTATGATCCAAAAAGGAAATAAAAGCATTGAAACATTTTCAAAAATCACACCCTGAGTTCAAATGTCTTTGAAAGCCACCCAGCTTAAATGTGAGCGGCCTGCTTTCCCCCCAAAACCAACAGCAAAATCAAGAGGCAGGGAGTTCCACAGCCACTGAAATCTTCTCTTATTACGGATCTTCCCAAATCCTAGATTGGGAAGTTAATTTAATGAACTGGCCGTTGTTTTTAGCCCTGTCTTTCTCTTTAAAAGGATCCAAGGAATGGGTAGGTGCACAAAAAAGTGTAAGGTGCGAGAGAGGAAAAAATAGCTAATAGAAATTAAATAAAATAAGAAACCCAATATACAAATGTTACACTATGAAACTTGCATATAAAAATAAATATATATAAAGAGAAGCTACAGTATACCCCATATGAATATGTTAAACTGGATAGATAGATAGATAGATAGATAGATAGATAGATAGATAGATAGATAGATAGATAGAGAGATAGATAGAAACAGCGATACAGTGATAGTGATACAGCAGACAGAAACAGTGAAACAGGGGTACAGAGATAGATAGATAGATAGATAGATAGATAGATAGATAGATAGATAGATAGATAGATAGATAGAGAGAGAGAGAGAGAGAGAGAGAGAGAGAGAGAGAGAGAGAGAGAGAGAGAGAGATACAGTGATAGATAGAAACAGCGATACAGTGATAGTGATACAGCAGACAGAAACAGTGAAACAGGGGTACAGAGATAGATAGATAGATAGATAGATAGATAGATAGATAGATAGATAGATAGATAGAGAGAGAGAGAGAGAGAGAGAGAGAGAGAGATAGATAGAAAGAGCGATAGAGAGATAGTGATACAGCAGACAGAAATACAGGGTACAGAGATAGATAGATAGATAGATAGATAGAAACAGCGATACAGTGATAGTGATACAGCAGAGAGAGAACAGAGAGAAACAGAGAGGGATACAGTGATAGATAGAGATAGATACAGTGATAGTGATACAGCAGACAGAAACAGTGAAACAGGGGTACAGTGATAGATAGATAGATAGATAGATAGATAGATAGATAGATAGATAGATAGATAGATAGATAGATAGATAGGTGTCCCCATAGAGCATGAAGGAGGAGGTGTCTTTACCCTTCGCCCCAAGATCTACTTACAAATATAGTAGTAATCGCGTCCAGGCTGGAACTCAAATCCCAAGGAGAATGGGGTGAACCTCTGAATCTTCTCCGAAAAGCGGACCGGTCCGTAGGGGGCATAGGGGCGGTTGCATTCCCAGCGTTTGAAGGCTCCTTCCGTTTCGTAGCAACCCCGGTAGCCTTCCAGGTCCACCATGAGCAGGGTGAAAGTCTCAGGGCCCCCCGTGGATAAGGGCTGCTCATAATGGGGGCAGTAGATGTCCAGGTAGTCGTTGATGGAGACCTGGACAGCGTAGTCTTCGTCAAAGAACCTGGCAGCAGAGGAATAGAGGGGATCAGGACCCGGCAAGACGGCCACCGCCGATCGGTGGAGGCAGATATGATGCCGTCCCTGACCTGGTGGACTCCGGCCAACACCTGCCAGGGTTCTGTCTCAAGGGGCGATGGGGTTTGTAGTTCAGGGAGGGAGCCAGAATGCTGGGCTGGAGAGTCCCCATGTTTCGGTCCAAACCACAGCGCCGAATGCTAAATCCCTCCCCAAACTATGAAGCTCAGGATTCGTCCGTTGCAGTTAAAGCGTGGTCAAAGAAATATAATGTACAGTGGACTCTCGTTTAACAAACGGTTTGTCTAACATAAAATCTGTACCACATAAAAAATTCCAGAGATGGGGGAAATTGGCTTAACAGAATCGCCTTTGGGGTGAATCCGTACAATATAAAAATGGTCGCGATTAGGGATTACTCCATTCTCAATGCATTCCAATGGGAAATTTGTATAAAGGAACATTTGCTGAACAGAATTTCATTTGGAATGAATTAGTTCCTTTATACGAGGTACCACTGTATTGTCTTTCTAATGATGCAAAGCTGCCTTGCGTCTTTTCTAAGGGGAAAGGCTGGGCCAAACAAGTTTAATGAAAGAACGAACAAACAAACAAACAAACAAACAAACAGATGGATGGATTTATAGTACAGACAAAGTCATAGCTACTCAATGTTTGATCAGGTTTTACACAAAGCATTTCCCCACATTATTCCCACTGTTTAGGGGACTCTCCTAAGTGGAATGAGCCAACCCAGTGTGTGGTTAGTCTGTGGAACTCCCTGCCACGGGAGGGGGTGATGGCATCTGGCCTGGGTGCCTTCAAAAGGGGATTGGACAGATCCCTGGAGGGATCAAAATCCGCAGGACAATGACCAGCGTCATCAATTAACTAAAAGTACCACTTACGATACATAGCCCCTAAGTATCAACAACTCTTGATTAACAAACAAATGTGGGATGTTTTATGTGTATGGAACAGTATGTATATATGTACTCTGATGTCTTTTGTATATATCTATCTTGATCTTCCTCTATGGCTCGTTGACATCACTAATTCCTCAGATACTAATAAGGTATAGCTTCATGATGGTCAGGATGGATTTGTGGGCAGTTTTTATATTATATTATATATTTTATATATTATATATTTTATATTCTATATTTTACATCTTATCTATTTTACTAGTATTTATATACCGTACCCTATTGCTGGTCACTGACAGTAATAAACTTTGTTTGTTTGATTGATTGATTGATCCCTAGAGGAAAACTCCATCGCAGGTTACAAACCACAATGGAGATGTGTAATCTCTAGGCTTAAAACCGGGGTCCTTCAAGGGCCAGATGCAGGGGAGTGGTATCAGGAGACAGAGATCTAGTCTCGTGCGCTCCCGGACGCATCTGGTGGGGCCACTGTGAGATACAGGAATCTGGACTAGATGGGACCTTTGGCCTGATCCAGCAGGGCTCCTCTTATGTTCTTATCGTCATCAAAACTTGAAAAGGCTCTCAAAAAAGTTGGTGGGGGAACAAACAGACAGCAACGCAGTACAAACAAGCCGTCTGTGTTGACTTGGGCCAGTTTTGGATAGAAATATAATTGGCGCCTCCAGTGGGAAAATTTAACTGGGATTCAGGGCAGGGTTGATCCCAGTTTATGAAGGTTCCTACGACGGGCAGCGTCATTTAGTGGTTAGGTTCAATCCCAGCTAGCAGGCTCATGGTTGACTCAGCCTTCCAGCCTTCTGAGGTCTGGTAAAATGAGTACCCAGCTCAAAGCAGAACACTTGTTTTTATTTATTTATTTATTTATTTATTTATTTATTTATTTATTTTTAGCTCTTATATACCACCCTATTCCCACGATGGGGACCCAGGGCGGTTAACAACATAAAAGTTGAAAACAGATAAAATCAAATGGGCTGTCCTGGCAGAGACAACAATGACAGGGCCGGATCCGGCAGAAAAGGGGGCGCTGGAGCCTGTTTTGCCCCCCCCCCCCCGGGAAGCTATTTCCCCCGAGATAGAGCCAGTCTTTGCAGCCTGCGAAGAAACCGTGTGACATAAGAAGAGCCCTGCTGGATCAGGCCAAAGGCCCATCTAGTCCAGCTTCCCGTATCTCACAGTTGGCCCCACCAGATGTGCCTGGGAGCGCACAAAACTCGACATCTGTCTCCTGATACCCACTCCCCTGCATCTGGCCCTTGAAGTACCCCGGTTTGTAACCTGTGATGGACTTTTCCTCCAGGAATCTGCCCAGTCCCTTTTTGGAAGGCATCCAGGCCAGATGCCATCACCACCTCCTGTGGCAGGGAGTTCCACAGACTAACAACAGGCTGGGTGAAAAAATTTTTTCTTTTCTCTCCCAACCCCCAGTTTGAGTGGATGTCCCCTAGTTCTGGTATTTTGTGAGAGGGAGAAGAGCGTCCCTCTATCCTCTATCCAAGCTGGGGAGACCCTTGGCTTTCTGAACCAAGTGGATATTTCAGGCCGGGGTTTCCCAACCTCAGGATGAGCCCTGTGTCCTTGGGACGGAACTCCCAGACCCCCCCCCCGGCAAGCCCAGGGGGTGGCAAAGGCTTCTGGGAATTGGGCTGACCTGCGACATTCGCCATATACAGATGCAAAGAGTATTTCCCATGCTCGATCCCCGCATTTACTCTTTTGAGCAGGACAGGACAGGAAGTAGCCCAGAGCGGACACTCAGGCAGAGTAGCAACAAACACCCTCCTCGGGAAATATTACATCATGGCACAACCAAATGCTTCGCTGATGACAAAAACCTATTCGTCCACCCAGAAGGAGGCTGAACCGGAGGAAGGCCAGGCCCTAACACAGACTCGCGCAGGGAAGCAACGATTACCCTCTTCCTGCACGCCGGCAAAGCAAGGTCCTTGCCGGAGCCCTTAATTATGTTTAATTAACTTCATCCATGCAGGATGCTGCCACTTCGTCGCCCACAGCCCATCCTACCCAACGGACTTAATAACACGCTGGCCTGTGGATTTGGATCCTGACCAGTTGTTGTCCTGAGATTACGGGGTTTGATAGATTTTGTTTTTCCAAAAAACGGCCTTCCAGTTGTAGGTGGTTTGGAATGAGGCGGTTGTGTTAGAAATTCCCAGCGCCTGGCCCCGAGATTGCCAGAGGTGCTGAGAACCAAGCTCACACTCTCACAATCTCCCAGCCCACTTTCCCACCCATGGTTCCCCTCCAGCCCCCTTGCTCTCCTAAACAAGCAAACGTCAGCTCCGATTAATTCAAGTGGCTGGAAGCTAAAAGGGTCAGCGGGGAGCCCCCCAGGGTTACAGGCGGAGAGCCGAGGCCGTAGACAAAAGGCCTGGCTCCTGAAGGCACCACACAATCCTTCACACACACACACACACACACCCTGGACCGGGTGTGATGCATTGGTCGGAGAATGTGTTGGCTGGGGGCCGGGCGTCCCCAAACCCCTGCGGGGAGAGCACACGGAGGCCCCATGGCTGGGAGAACAACAGTGTCACGCCCCGCGTCCACCAGCTCACAATGGCCGTCCTGCTTTGAAGATACCTGTCCCTGGTCTGATTTCGGGGAGGAAATAAATAAGGGAGTTTGGATCTTCCTCCGGGAAGACAGGCGGTATATAAGCCCAATAAATAAATAAATAATAAATAAATAAATAAATAAATAAATAAATAAGATCAACCCTGCGGAGACAGAGAGGGGGTGTGTGGGCCCCTTCCCCTTGATCCTCCCATCCTTCGAAAACACCCTGCACGGCTAGCTGAGAAGGGAATAATGCTAATAGGGCAAAGCCTGACGAAGGTCCCTATGACGGGCAGCGTGTTTTAATGGTTAGGAAGTTGGGTTGAGATTTCAGAGATCAAGGCTCTAGTCCCCAGGGAGCCTTGAAACTCGCGGAGGGATCTTGGGCTCCGTGGCTCTTTCTACTTCAGCCCAGCCCACCTCACAGGGCTGTGGTTGCCCCCTGAGATGGGAACCAGGGATGCTGACTTAGTAAAAGAGGCATATAAATGGGGAAATAAGCGGGACGGAGCATGAGCTATGCGGTGCTAAAACTCTTGATTTCCCTCTTGGTTAGCTTTCTGCTCCCCATCTGTATATGATTTCGGAGAGGAGAGCAGGTCCCAGGGATCGGCAGACCAGGCGACGAAAGGTGACCCCCGGAAAAACCCTGCACGGCGGCCGTTCAGAGCAGGACCGAGGGTTAGGCACAGGGGGGAACAGCTCCCGGCGCTCCAAGGAGCAGATCCAGAGCAGATTTGTTTGTGAGCTGAACAGGAGGGCTACCTCTCCCCACTCCACCACGCAGCCCGTAGTGGCCAGACCCGAATTCGCACCAAACCCAGCAGGGCCGTGGCGTTTGCCAATGCCTGCCACACACCCGTCGGGAGAGGCCAGAAGTACTTCCCAGGCACACCCCTCTAGCTGGGTAGGCACCCCGGCTTTCGGCTCCTCGCAGCCGGTTCTATGACACCCCCCCACGGGGGCCACCCACTCATCCTGGGTTTGCTGTACCCCCCTAACATGGGGGAAATCCAGCAAGGTCAGAGGCAAATAATAATAATAATAATAATATTATTAATTATAATAAAGAGAAAAGGTGGAGGCATCAAGAAAACAGGAACGCTTCTCCACTGCCTTATTTCGTTCCCTCTGAAAATCTCTGGAATACGGGAAACTTCTCCCTGGCCCACAGCTAGGGGAAAAAGTTCCTTTTAAAAACAACCAAGAAAAAAAACTACAAGTCCAAGATGCATCCATACACACCCCGCCCCCAGGCCACACGTGGACTTCCAAACGGCCGTTTTCGACTTTGATTCTTGGCCTTCTTTGAAACAAGGTGAAAGGACTGGAGCATCCACAGACAATCGCAGTGTGGGAGAGAACACTCTCAGGATGCTGGTAGGAAGTTTATTAAAAGTTTATTAAAATAGCCCAATGCCTTTCGGCCCAAATGGCCTTCTTCAGGGACTTTTTCACTGTGCTCAAAGAAACTCTGGAAAGACATTAAACCGTCTCCAGAGTTTCTTTGAGCACAGTGAAAAAGTCCCTGAAGAAGGCCATTTGGGCCGAAATGCATTGGGCTATTTTAATAAACTTTTAATAAACTTCCTACCAGCATCCTGAGAGTGTTCTCTCCCACACTGCGCTTCTTTGAAACAGCCTGCCTGGCTCAATCCCTGCAGCCCCAAAGGCTGTGGCTTCCTGGAGGGAGTTTGTCCATCTCGTACAGAGGGGAAATCTTCCCTGCTGCGGCCCACCTTTCCTAGCTGGGGAATCCTGCCTCCTCGTGAGGTGCGGGAATCATTACAGTGCCTGCTTCCCCCATCTTTGGCCTCCAGAGCGAGTTCCGGCTTCATCTGATCAAGGCTCCCCTTGCCCCGGAAGACCTCGGAGGCTTCAGGGGTGTTTTCAGTCCAGCAAAATAATTTTCCCTGGTGGGAACTGCACAAGAAAAACAGCTTGTTGCAAAATCCCGGGGAGGAAAATCGACAGCTCCAGAAGTTGCCGCCTCTACGCCGAACCCAAGCAAATCGCGCCGAAGTACATTTCTAAATGTCTTCCTTGTCTGGTTTGACCCACTCTGTCAAGCTGTTATTGCATTTCACTTTGTTTGCTTTGGCTGTGATTTTTATTATACCCATCGCTTCCCACCCACCCTCCCGCCCGTCCAACCTCCTGTTTGGGTTCTGTTTTAATAACCTGCCGACAACTTGCCTCCTGGCCTCCAGCGGAAACCAAACAAATGAACCTTAAACTCATACAAGGACCTGAAGGACGTGGGGCCGAAAATGACAAGCGTCTCAGTGGCATGAAAACATCAGGAGCGATTTTCCGAAGATGTTTGTCAATCATCCCTGGCAAGTTGGTGCCCATTGGCCGGAGAACCCCGGGGAGGAGGGAAAGAGGTGGCCTAAGAGCTGATGATTGGACAGAAGAGGGCCTAAGGCAGGAATGTCCAAACTTCAGCCCTCCAGATGTTTTGGACCACAACTTTGTCACAGTGGACCACAACTTTGTCATTGGCAATCTAAGCTTAGAATTCTGGGAGCTGTGGTCCAAAACATCAGGAGGGCCAATGTTTGGACCTGCCTGGCCTAAGGAACCAAACCCTTAAAACCAAATAAAAACCAGATGTGCGTATCTGGTCATGTTCTATATTGGATTCCTCTCTCTCTCTCTCTCTCTCTCTCTCTCTCTCTCTCTCTCTCTCTCTCTCTCTCTCTCTCTCTCTCTCTTTGGTGCTTCTGGATCTGGTGTGGCAAGCAGGAGGCGTTGAGGGTGCAAAAGGGGTGCTCAGTGCCAGTAAAGCAGCCTACTCCCTGTCTCCCCAGTTTTAAAAAAAATCCACGCTGCCCCAAACTGAATGCCGCTGCACAGGGGTTGGGTTCGCACTGGATCAAGCCGAACGGCGAATTTTCGTCAAGAAGGAATTTGAGGATGTTCTTCCTGGGGTCCAGAAGAACCGAGAAGAAAGCAGCATCAACGCGAGTGGGGGGTGTCACGCGCAGGCGAACGGCGCACCCAAACCAAACCAAACCAAACCAGGCTGAGCGGAAACGGGGCGTTCCCAGGGCGGAGAGGTTTAAAGCCAACAAACGATCAGCAGCTCTCTAATTAGGCAGATCAATGACCTGTTTTGCTGTTCGGGAGATTGATCCGATTAGGGGAGGCTTCCTGTCCTCGGGTGGGGGCGGTGGGGGGGGGAGTCAACAGCAAGGAGATCGTATCTCAGGCACCTTCTGTTTTTGCTTTCGCAAGGATGGGATGGGATTGATCCCTGCCACAAAGACTGCTTTTTGAAAAAGGACTCAGGGCGTAAGAGGGAAAACCATGAGTCCTCCTTCAGGCATGCCACATGACGACAGGATTCTCTGGAAAAGATGATCAGGGGAGAGGAGGCGGAAGACAGCAGGAAAAGAGGAGGACCCCAGTGTGAGAGGGATCAACTCCCTTAGGAAGCCACAGGTTTGAGTTTACCAGACCTGAGCAGGGCTGACTGAGGACAGGACATTTTAAAGACCTGGCTCCTTCATAGAGTTGTCCTGAGGGAGCATCACAACCAAAGAGGGAAGGGGGGAGAGCTTCTGGGAAGATAAGCCCCGCCTCCTCCTATTTGCTTCCCCCAATAAAATTTGAGAACGGAACCCTTGCCTTTCGCTGAGAAAAAGATCCCCAGGTTGTGTGTGTGTGTTGGGGGGGAGCCTGAACGGAAACTTAGCCAGGCGGTGGGCGGAGCCAAGCCCATTTTATTCTAATTCAGGAAAATGAGAGAGGGGGCGGAGTGAAGAAAAAATGGGCGGAGCCAAGACAAAGGGGGAGGTTGTCCCCTATTCGATCCAATCGGGAGCCAGCATGCTAAGTAAGCAGAGCCAAGTTGTCAAGGGCCAAACTTCACACAAGGTAAATATTTATACAGAGGGTTTGCAAGTCAACACAACCTTCATCCTGAAATTATTAAGCGCATGCGCGGGGGGGGGGGAGTGCCTTGACAAAGCCTGATCCGCCTCTCCGCCTGCATGGATCTCAACCCTGCTAAAGAACATCGAACGCTTTGCTTGCAAATGGTGCCAGGCCGGGGGGGTGGATTTCATTTGGAGCAATCAAAGAACCGAGGTGGTGCAAAAGCCAAATACTGTACCTGCTAATGTCACTCTCTCCCCTCCCCCAACCCCCAAAGACAAAACCCAGTGGATCAAGGTTTCGTTGCAGCTGCTTCCTGGCCAGGCCACACTGCACTTTGCACATGGTCAGGAGCGCGCCGCTCGGGTTCCAGGAGTGGCCGGTTAATAGCACTTATGTATTATTTTTGAAAGGAATATTTTAATGACTATACAGTACACGGTTTGGGATTCCTCCCCCTCTCCAATGCCACAGTGAATAAACAAGGAGAGCCACCTAAAGCACAGATTAAGAAGGGAGCCAAGGATGCTGGTTTCGCAACCCGGGTGCAAAGTCCAAGAGCAGATAAATAATAGGCCCTCTTGAAAGGGACGTGAGAAACTGATTTGCACAACCGATCCCTTTGCCCAGAATCTGCAACTGTGTTGCCAAGAGTGAGTTGCATTCCCAGGACGACCGGAACCGAAGAGCGCTCAAACACAAATCTGCGCTCGAACGAAAAAGTTTCGGAAACTAGGTACACGCACAGCAACCCCTCAGCTTGTGTTAGGTGTACGCACGGCCGAGAGACTGATTTAATGACGGAGGCCGTGGCTTCTACATTGGCTTCCTTCCTTCCCCAGGCCCAGCTTTGGCTTTCGGACAAAGAACTCTGGAGGATCCAGAAGCTGGCGCCGTTTTCGCTCAAGAGCCTCGCCTGGATTGGCGAGCATCTGAAGGACCCGAGCCCAGTTCCTTCTTCGTTGGCTTGGCCAAAAGCTTGTCAAGTTATTCCTGCTGGCTTAATGCAAAAGGATGTAACCTCCAGACAGGAAAGACCTTAAGCTAAGAGATCCCCATAGTCACGCTCAGTTGCACACTGAGTTTCACCTATACGTCAATTTCTGATCTTCCGCATTCGTTACCTTCACCGGTGATGACAGGCTGAAAACTGGGCATGGAATTTTTCAGACCCTTTCCCATGGTTTTAATTCCCCCCCCCCCACGGGAAACATTCCATTCCATTCCATTCCTTCCTTCCTTCCATTCATCGTCACCTCCTTCCTTCCTTCCTTCCATTCACCATCAGGTCCTTCCTTCCTTCCTTCCATTCATCATCAGCTCCTTCCTTCCTTCCATTCATCATCAGCTCCTTCCTTCCTTCCTTCCTTCCTTCCTTCCTTCCTTCCTTCCTTCCTTCCTTCCTTCTTTCCTTCCTTCCACTCATCATCAGCTCCTTCCTTCCTTCCTTCCTTCCTTCCTTCCTTCCACTCATCATCAGCTCCTTCCTTCCTTCCTTCCTTCCTTCCTTCCTTCCTTCCTTCCATTCATCATCAGCTCCTTCCTTCCTTCCTTCCTTCCTTCCATTCATCATCAGCTCCTTCCTTCCTTCCTTCCTTCCTTCCTTCCTTCCTTCCTTCCTTCCTTCTTTCCTTCCTTCCACTCATCATCAGCTCCTTCCTTCCTTCCTTCCTTCCTTCCACTCATCATCAGCTCCTTCCTTCCTTCCTTCCTTCCTTCCTTCCTTCCTTCCTTCCTTGCTTTTTATTTACTTAAATAACCCAGTTTCATAAAGATCATCAGTAACAACGAACCGAAGGCACAGGGTGCTACTACACAAACGCTGCGGTGCAAATACTCCTAGAGACAGTGGCTGCTGAATGGGAAGTTCCACCAGTGACATAGCGCTAGCCCTGCTGCAGCACCTGCGGCGGTCTCTAATGAGGCTTACACTAGCAGTGCAATGTTGTCACCCAGGCCCGTCTTTCTGCTCCGCGGAAAGCTAACTGGTCAACGGCAGTGAAACTGGCGGCAGCTTTCCTTGATATTTGGATACTCACCTCATTAGCGTTAAATGCCGCCTTTCAAAGACGTAAACAGCCCTGGGTCCTTTGTAACGGGAAAGATGGGGACAAACATCTTTTAAATAGATTAAATAAATAAATTGGGAGGCAATCTCTCTCTTACCGTAGGCACCCCCATCAGTAATCTAGTTTTCCTGTTTTGAAAAAGGGAGGAGGGGTCAGATCAAATTTAATTGAAGCCTGGATATTGTTGCATCAAGCTTGCGGATTATAGAAAAGAGGTCTCTGTCCTCTTAAACCAAGTATTTGCTGTCTGCTCTAAATTCTGCATTTGAGATTCAGAATGTGTCTAAACCTGGAGGTTTTTCACGTTTTGTCTCGCCGAAGCCAGAATGAACAGAAGCAAGATGGGTTTAGGTAGGCATGTCCAAACTTCAGCCTGCCAGATGTTTCGGACCACAACTCCCACAGTCCTTTGTCATTGGCAATCTGAGCTTAGAATTCTGGGAGTTGTGGTCCAAAACATCAGGAGGGCCGAAGATTGGACATACCTGGATTTAGGGCTCGGTGAAAGGATCTATCCTTCTCCGGTGTGTTTTCTGCTTGCTTTTTCCAGGCTTGGGTTCGAACGGGGTGCACTTCCCCCAAAAAAATCTACTTAAGTAGTGAGCCATGGGTGGCAGGGAGGGTCTATTTGGGAACAAGGGGACATGGGGTGGCGAGGGAGCCACGGAAGGCATCCCTGCCCCAACGTGCTTCGTCCCAAATCTGGCGGGATCGTCTCGTGGCACCCCATGGGGATCGGGCATCCTCTGACGCCGTGCTCTTCTAAGGCCTGGGAGACCGGCTTGGGAGTCGGCAGGCATGGACTTGCCTCGCGAATCGACGCCGTCAGCAGCCGGGGTGGTGTTCTCACAATGTCAGCTAAACAGGGAGCATTCATAACCTCCATAAGAAATGTTCTGCCAGGTCGGATCAAGACGCCTCGCTCTCTCACGCCCGGCTTGTGGCTTCAGACAACCACGAGTCCCCCCGGAGAGCTCAGAACAGACGGGCATGCTAGCAGGGGCCAGGCACCATCGCCCACCGCCAGCGAATGCTGGTTGATGGGAGGTGTAGTCCCACAATCCTTGGAAACACACATGCCATGAAATCACACCACTGGAAGAGGTCTCAAAGGTGGGCTACTGTCAGCCAAGGTGGCAAGCACTCCCCTACCCCCCTCCCTCCATCGCTGGCTATGCTGAGGTAGACTGCCTCGGAATGTGGAGGTTCGATACAGCTCCAGCGGGAAACGGTCACTTAAATGACCATGCACCCAGAGATGGGTTTCCCTGCAGTCAGCCTGGGAACTCATAAGCTCCCTGGCCCAGTGAGTTACAGATCGAGCCCGTTCTCACAGAGAATCATGCACCTGCCCCTGTATATTTGCTTTAAAATCACAACACAAGGGAATTATCTATTAGGGATAGTATCCCTTTGGACTGGAGGGAGCAGGCTGTTCTGGGGCACCCTTCCGCCCCTTTCTAAAAGCTCCTTGCAGCCAGAACTTGAGCCTTTCAGGGAAAGGACCACACGGGGGAAAATTCTATCGGAGACCTGCTAGATTTCTAGCAGTGGGGAATGAGCATCTCTCGTGGGGAGCAGCGTTCCAGAGAAGTCAGTTCATCCGAACGGGCCCAGAACAGACAACAAGTCACAGAACGCCCCAACAAGGAGAGCTTCTGGCTTTATAAGGGAGACGGACCCGGTGAATTAGCACTATACGGAAGTCTCTTTCCTGAGATTTGTTCGAGAACCATCAGGTTTGGGTGATTCCCTAGACATTAGCTCTCTGAAGGACTGGAGGAAGGATCAACCAGGATCGCTTAAGGAGGACCAGCTGGCACAGGCAGAGTCCCCTGCGCGGCCACCTAAGCCCAGGCAGCTCACTGCACCCGGAACCTGCTCTGTTCGAGATGTCTCCTGTTTCCTGGGCTTGGATCCAACTCCCTTTCCTGGCAATCCCAGGAGGCTTCCGGATCCAGTGCCAGCTCACCCGCCCTCTGCGATTTCCTGGCAGGCTGGCCCCTGATTTCCCCCCTGCTCCCAAATGGGTGCCTTCTGACATGCCCAGGCTGATGCCCCCCACAAGGAAGGAAAGCAGGGGACCAGGCTGTCTCCAAAGGCCTCCAAATTCCACCTCAACAGCCCACTGGGCATTTCGCTGGACACAGCGCCAGCCACTTCTGCCCACCCCGACACACAAGAGGGCCGGGCCAAGCCAAGCCAAGCCGCCACTAGGCATGCCAGGCGGTGCCAAGGCCAAACCCTGGGGGCCGATTTCACAATAGCCCAGCTGAACCCGGGAGTCAACACAGAGAGAAAGTCAACACAGCCGTTCATCAGATGTCTGGCTGGTTCTCGTTTTCTGCTCGTCTTTACACAATCGTCTTGCGCATGGCAACAGGGACCCACAAGCTGTCAAAACGGCAGAGAGCGATCGACGGAACTCACACCCGGAGAACTTTTCAGTTTCTGTGGACCCACTGGCTTTGGAAAACAACAACCCAGCGGGTCCTTCTTCAGAGCCGTTTTAAAAGTTGCCCACAGCTAGAACCTTAGCATTCCAGGCCGGTAGAATGCTATCAGGCACGTGCTAGATTTCTAGGTGCAGGGAACAAACCTCTCGCGTGCTGAGGCGTGTCCATAAGAACATCAGAAGAGCCCTGCTGGATCAGGCCAAAGGCCCATCTAGTCCACCTTCCTGTATCTCACGGTGGCCCCACCAGATGCGTCTGGGAGTGCATGAGACTACATCTCTGTCTCCTGATACCACTCCCCTGCATCTGGCCTTTGAAGTACCCCGGTTTTAAGCCTGGAGATGACACACCTCTCCCTCATGGTTTGTCACCTGGGATGGACTTTTCCTCCAGGAATCTGTCCAATCCCCTTTTGAAGGCATCTAGTTGAGTCCAGAGCAGATGACAAAAGACCCAAGGCGGGCCGCTGAGGGTACAAGCGAGTCCTCGAGTTTAGAAGGGTGGCAATTTGAACTACAGAGTCCATCACTCCCACTGCCTGGTGCTCCTCCCGAACCCCAAGCAGTGGGAGTGATAGACTCTGCAGTTCAAATTGCCCCCTGTGCAGCTCAAGGATCAAGTGCCTCCAACTCAAGGCCTGCTGTTGGGAACGCACAGCTGGGCACACCCTCTGGCAAGGAGAGACACGGTGCCACCTCGAAGCGGAGACGGGTGCCCAAGCTGTCTGCGCCACAGACCAAAAAAGAGGGAGCCCAGCTCTCCAGAGAGAGGCAGGCCGACGGGCCGAACGAACGCATACAGGTTGTGAGTCCCAAGCCACCTGGCCTGTGGGTATCAAACAGGTTCGACGTGGCACCAACCCAACCCGGCTGCCAACCAGAGCTGGACAAGTCCCTTTGTGTGTGCCTGCACAGTGGGGATCCAATTCCTAGCAGCCCTGACCAGTGGGCGCTGGTACAGGCGGGCTGTTCTAACTTTCTAACGTCCTAACTTTCCCAAACGCTGGAAAGAGCCAAAACCAGAGAATCCCCAAAGGGGGAGAAAATAATAATAATAATAATAATAATAATAATAATAATAATAATAATAATAATAATAATAATAATAATAATAATAATAATAATAATAATAATTTGAAAATCCTTTCTAGACCACCTTGAGTCCTTGTCTTTTCCCCTCCACCTGACATGGCTGGGGATGGCTTTTCATTTTTTTTAATTTAAAAAAAAACTGACAAAGGCAGAAGACCCTCCCTGCCTGCCCACCCCCTCAAAAAAATAATAATGGATGCCAAAGAGAACTAAAGATGGAGGGAGTTTTCCAGGCCCCTTCCTTCTGTTTCATGGATTTGGGGGCAGTCTGGGTAACTCACCTTAAAATGAGCCATCTTTCCTCCCCTCCCCCCCCAAAAAGTAATTATAACTATCACCACCATGCCCAATAATAATAATAATAATAATAATAAATATGAGCCTCGTGGCGCAGTGGTTAAATGCCTGTACTGCAGGTAAAACTGTGCTCATGACCTGGGTTCAATCCCCGGTAGCAGGCTCAAGGTTCACTCAGCCTTCCATCCTTCCGAGGTCGGTAAAATGAGTACCCAGCTTGCTGGGGGGGGGCAATGTGTAACCTGCACACTGTAATCAAAATTGTAAACCGCCCAGAGACTACTTGTAGTGGTATGGGGCGGTGTATAAGCAGAACAATAATAATAATAATAATAATAATAATAATAATAATAATAATAATAATAATAATAATAATAATAATAATAATAATAATAATAATAATAATAATAATAATAATAAATCAACTTTTTTGCTTTTAAACGTAACAAAAAAGCCTCCGCCACTGCTGTTTTCCCTTTCACCCTAGACTGGAAACTTAGTTTCGGTGTTTGGTTAAAACTTGTATCCATCCAAGACGGTGTTTGGAAATTCCGAACAACAACAACAATAATAATAACAATACTAAGAAGAAGAAGAAGGATGAGAAGAGACGCATCCACGACTCCAAGGCGATCGCCCCTCGGAGAAGGAGGGAGGCGAGCACCTGGCGAGCCGCAGACAAAGGAGAATGTGGAGCGCGCAACATGGAGCTCTGGAGCAAAGCGGGGAGGCGGTGGGGGGGAGAACGAGGGGGAAAAGGGGGGGCGCCCTCGTTGCCACCACTCCCTTCCCCCCCCACCCCCCACTTTAACCAAATCGTGCCCGGCAAAAGGTTTCTTAAAAGCTATGGCTTCCAGCCGAGAAGGGGTGCCCAGCCGCCAGAGATGAGCTCACCCTCCTTTCCAAAGGGGCGACGCGAGCGAGGGCGCGTTTTGCGCGTCACCGCCTCTTTCTCTCTCGCTTTTTAAACCCCCCCACACACACACATACACATACACACACCTTGATTTTTTTCTTCTTCTCGGTCAAAAAGCCCTTCGATCCCCCCTTGCGCCCGTCTCCCCTCTTGGAGTGTAAAGGCCACCCCCCCAAAAAAAAAAAAATATTTGGGGCGCAAGGGCCTAGACGCGGCTAGAAAAGTTGGGGGGGTCCCTCCTTCCCAAGGGCCCGGGGTGCAGAAGGGCCATGGCTCAGTGCGGGTGCCCCCCCCAAAAAACCCCGAGGGACCCCCCCCCCAATATAGTTACACGTCCACCACCATCCATCCCTTTTTGTTTTGTTTTTATTTTATTTTTTACCTGGGGTTACTGGAATTCCAATAAACGCTGCGCCGGAGGCCGGCTACCTGTGGCCAGAAGAGGCCTCCCCAAACCATCCATAGCCCCAAAGGGAGCGCCCGGCCTGGGCGCATCGCTCCGCCGGCTCTCCTCGGCCGGACGCGCGCTCTCGTACCTTCCCCCTCTCCAAACTTTACGCACGGAGCCGGTCTCCAGGAATCGGGGCGCGCAAGGATCGGACGGTGTGGGGTTTTTTTTTTTAAGGGGGGGGATGCCCCCAAGAAAGGATCGGAGCACCCGCGGGAACCTCGGGGGAGGGCAAAAGAGAGAGAGAGAGAGCCCGGGAGCCACGCCTCCTCCTTCCTCTCTCTCCAACTTTCCGCCAATCAGATGCCAGGACTCTCGCCCCCTCCTTCCACCCCCCCCCCACAAAAAAGTACCAACTAAGAGGCAAAGAGAGAAGAAAGAACCGGGCGGAGAGAGTTGGGGGGGGGGCACAGCGGGAAAAAAAAGTTTGGGGTTAACCCTTTCGGGACCGCAGCGCGCTCGCTTTGCATTCATTCGTTCGTTCCGGGACTTTTTTTTTCCGCTGCGCCCGCATGACTCCCCAGCTTCTAACGGAGTTTCGGCGCGGAGTTCCACCCACCCACCCCACTCTCAAGGGTTTTTCTTAACGCGGATTTGAATACCTCGCGGAGGATCGCCAGAAGTCCAAATCGGCTCGAGCGTGTATAATCATGTTTTCATATCATTTTGTTTCATTTTTATATTTTGTGCTAGAATGAAAGAGTGATACAGTGATGATAGCTCGATAGATAGATAGATAGATAGAGTGCTACAGTGCTACAGTGCTAGGGGGATAGATAGAGTGGTATAGTGTGTGTGAGAGAGGGAGAGAGATTTTAGCTTAAATATTGCCTTTTAATGATTTAATATGCCTCTCCACTCATTTCTTAGCTTTAATGAGTGTATTTTAATGATGCAAGAGGAACAGGGCTACCTCTTCCAAAAATGACATATTTTAAAGCTGTTATATTATTGATGTCTGATGGACATCAATCAGTGGATAATGAATCAGTGGATACGGGGGTCCTACTGTATAGGTTGAGGGAGGAGAGAGACTGTATATCTAAAAATGCAGGGATTTTAATTTTTTAATTTTTTTTTGGCATGGTTTCCAGCTCTGGTGGTGGATCGCAAAGCTAGGCACCCACTCTGGAAGCCACGGAGCATGGAAGTTGAGCAGCCAGGGGCTAGCTTTTGAGGCGGGGTGGCGGGGGGGATCAAAAGAAGTAGAAGGCAAGGCGTTCCTGTCCGTGCTGGTTAGAGCAACTCTGTGGCTGACTTTATTTGCTTGGCTCCCCATTAATTATCATTTTTTCCACAAGTCAATTCGGCACGCCCTCACACCGATGCTGAAATTCAGGGGCTGCCCACTCCTGAGGCCCGAAACGAACGGCATAGCATCGGTGGACAAAGACCTCCAGGGTTACCTTCTTTGGCCTTCTCTGCCCGGGAGGGCTGCCAGCGTCTCACCAAGCCAGCCACTCCCCTGCTTTGACATCAACGCGGCTGCCTCGGATAACGAAACGCAATTTCCAGGTATAGGTCTGCGTCGGATAACGAATTTTTTCTATGGGCTGCCTCAGATAACGAATTTCCCCTATGGAATGCCTCGGATAACGAATTTCCAGCATGCATTGGTAAAAAAGAGTTATCCTGGGCTGCATTGCATCTGTACCCTTAAAGTGCATTTTATAAAGAGTTTTGAGCAAAAAAAAACCAGGTGTCTGTCATTTTCCTAGGTTCTGGAACGGATTAATTGGTTTCCCATTCATTCCTGTGGGAAACTGTGTTTCGGCTAATGAATTTTTTTGAATAACAAATTGCCTCAGAGAATGATTTAAATTTGTTACCTAAGGTACCACTGGATATATATATTTTGGAAAGGAGAGGGACGCCACAATCTCTCTCTTTTCCCCCCAAAGGCAACATGGGTGCCCCTCGCCCAAGGGTCCAGATATGGTTCTGCTACCCCCACCCCCCACCCCCATGATCTCTGCCCTCATCTTCCATTTGAATCTGCTTTCTTCCTGGCCACACGAAAGCAGAAAAACAGGTACATTTGTGACAGCTTCCCTTCACTCAACATCTTGAAGTGTGGAGCGTGATTAATGTGTTGTTTCTCCTACCCAGGCCAAACTCTGCAATAATAACCCCCTCCCTTCTCTCTCTCTCTCTCTCTTTTAAAACGATGACTCTCTCGCTTGTTTTTCTGACGCTCCCTTGGCGCTGCTACGGGTCTACTCAGGAGCAGAGAAAGCTTCTGCGGCCAATAGGGGTGTCCGCTTCCTTCCTGTAGCTCTCCTCTGCGATCCTGGAGCGGGCCACCGGCTCCACCCACGTTTTTATATTTACATCAAGACAACAACAAAAATAATATTCTGAAATCTACTCTTTAGCAGGGGCGGGTGAGCAGCATGGCCCATCGTCCACGCTAGGAGCCGAGAGACAATGGGGCAGGGTATAATCTACAGTGAACCCTTGTATAACAAACAGTTTGTATAACATAAAATGTGTACAACATAAAATATTCCAGAGATAGGGGAAATTTGCTTAACAGAATCGCCTAGGGGACAAATCCCTACAACATAAAATGGGATTACTACATTTTCAATGCATTCCTATGGGAAATTTGTACATAGGAAAATTTGCTGAACATAATTTCATTTGGAACGAATTAATTCCTTTATACAAGGTACCACTGTACTCGCTTTGGGCAGGGGCCGGGGGGGGGGGGGGGTTTGCAAAAGGCCATGCAGATCGGGGAGTTTCCCTGCCGGCTCCAGAAACAAACCCCAGGCACACCTGCGGACACCTTAGAGTACAGGGCCCCATCATCCTTGGCCTTCGAAGAGGATGGGAACGGCCGAACACCAAGCAGCCACCTGACAAGAGAAGGCAAGGCTAGATTTGGAAGGCTCCATTTAAAACTGGCCAAGATTGGGCGGGGTGGAGGGAGTGGGGTGATGCTTGCCACAATCAGTGGAAACCAAGTTGCTGGCAGGTGGGAGGGAAAAGACCAGCCCGCCCAAAAATGGAGCCTCCAGCATCAGGAGCATTCTAGCTCTGGAGAAGTAAAAAAAGTGGGAAGGACCCTAGTTTTTATTTATTTATTTATTTATTTATTTATTTATTTATTTATTTATTGTTTGTTTGTTTGTTTGTTTGTTTGTTAGCTTGCTAATCAGAATATCACGAGGCCCTTTGTCAAATGTTGGGCTGAAATCAAGATATATAATGCCTACCGCATTCCCACTGTCTACCAGGGAGGTTATCTGATCAAAACATCACCTCTGAGGAGTCTTTCCAGATACAGTAGGTTCTTGACAAATCCATGTTGGCTTCTCGTTATCCCTGCATTGTTTTCAAGGGGATCACGGGGCGTTTTATAATCCGCTCGGGAATTTTCCCTGGAATCTACGTCAGGTTGACCAGTCTGCGGTTGCCAGGTTCCTCCTCCGTCGCCCCATTGTTGAAGACAGGGACCGCAACCGCCCACCTTCAATCATCTGGCACGTCACCCACCTTCCCTGGTTTCAAGGAAAACAATTTCCCCGTGCAGCTGGCAAGAGTCACATTCCTGGGTGAAACTACAAGGTGGAATAAAAAAGCCAGCCTATAAAACAGGCTCTCTGCATGGCTGGGCAGTGCAAGGAAACTTTTTTTTTTCTCACGGGGAGAGGGGAAGGCGGGTGTAGGCATCGTGGGAGAACTCACACACACACACACACACACACACACACACACACACACACACGAGAGAGCACGTGCCAAGAAGTTGTCAAGGCAAAAAGAAACACCAGGTAAATAATTATTTGCCTCCAGCATGAGGTTGGCTGCATGCAAATACGGTGGTACCTTGTATAAAGGAATTGATTCGTTCCAAATGAATTATGTTCAGCAAATTTTCCTTTATACAAATTCCCCATAGGAATGCATTGAAAATGGAGTAATCCCATTTTTATGTTGTACAGATTTTCCTCATAGGCGATGATGTTAAGCAAATTTCCCCTATCTCCGGAATATTTTATGTTGTACAGATTTTTTTGTTATACAAACGGCTTGTTATACAAGGGTCCACTGTACTGGCCTTCTGCATAAGCATGGCCAGCGTTTTTTCCCACCATCCACAAGAAGGCACTTACCATACTGTTTTGCAGGTTGGAATTTAGCAGTCAAGGCCCTTCCATTCTGAAGCTGAGGCCTGCAGGGAGAGACTTCCCTTCTGAAGCATTCGGTTTGCACTCAAAACAAACAAGGAACCGAATCTCCAGCAAAGTCAGGGGGTATCTTAACTCCCTCCCCCCAACACACAAAAGTTTTCTTGAATGCCTCTTAATGAGAAGTGGGTCTCTGAAAAAGAGAAATGGATGTTTGGAGAGAGGTTGGTTGCAAACCTCGCTAAACCCTGTCCCTCCTTGGAACCTGGGGGAGCCCGCAGATGCTGTAAAAGAGATTAAAACACAGCACTAGCGATGGGCATTTCGTTTCGTTATTCATTGCCCCATCCCCCGTTTCATTTTGTTTAATACGAAACAATTTTTTTAAAAAAATTGTATTTTGTTTGTTTCATTTTTCTTTTTAAACTTTTTGTTTCTTTTTCTTCTGGCAGGGTGCAGCTGAAGGACATGGTTTTTTTTGGGGGGGGGGCTGTTATTATTTTAAATAGTCCCTGGTGCGGGGTTCCCCCCCTTTTTATTCTTACAGCTGAGAAGTGCTGGCATGGGGCTGGAAAAGGTGCACCAGAACGAAAAACGAAGCAAACGAAATGGAGATTTGCAAGTTTCCATTTCGTTTCGTTTCGTTTTTCGTTGATGGGTCCCTTTGTGATTCGTTTCGTTCCCTAACGAACCGAATAACGAATAACAAAACGAATAAAAATTTCATTTCGTGCCGATCTGTACACAGCACCGCTCCTTCTCCGCAATGCTTAGGCAATATGGCCACCAGCCATCCTAGCTGAGAGATCCGAGGAGGCCCGGAAATGTTTACCGCTGCAGAAAATGGTTTTTTCCCCTTCGGTGTGATCCATTGTTCTGTGTGACTTGCAAGTTTGTGTCTGTGCGCGTCATTCTCTTCCAGAACGGGAAGGCGTATCTCTGGGGCTGGTAAGATTTTTGGACTACAATTCCCAGAACACACACACACACACTCCCGGCCTGAGCTAGCCTAGACCCTGCATGCATCCCCTGGGAGACGCTGCCAACTTATCTTGTCCCAAAGGGAACCTTCGTACACTGTTGATTTTGTAACCTCTTTGGACCAAACCCTGAAACCGTCCCCCCCCCCCGCCATGGAGGGACAGAAGGTTGTGCATGGCCGCCACCTGGTGGGTGGACAAAGGAACAACAAGCTCCCCTTTTTCTTTTTTTAAATAACCCAAAAGCTAACCAAAGAGAGGAGGGGAGACCACCACTTGCCCAAAGTGGGATCACAACCACCATCATCCCCAAACACAACCACCCTGCTGGCTGGGGCAGATGACGTTCGGAGTCCCTGCCTCTGTCGTTTGGACTCGAGAGAAGGACACTGACCACTGAAGGAGAAAGGTGGGGTAAAAATATTTGAAATAAAATAAAATAAAATAAAATAAAAAGGAGGTTTCCTTGTATTTATTTATGTTTATATTTTATCATTTATATTTTAAATAAATTGTAGGGAAAACCCACTAAGGACAAGTTCTAGAAAAAGATAGGTGTCCCTCTATGGTTATCCCCAGCTGGGCTTAAAAGCTCAAGACAAAATTTCTAGATGTCAACAGCTTTTACCGGGGGGGGGGGGGAGGGCTATTTGGAAAGGCTAGGTCTTCTCGGCAGTTGGCCCTCCTTCAAAACGAAACAAAACAAAACTGTAGTACGGGGTGGGGTGGGGGTAAGGAATAAGAACTGCAGAAAGACGGGGTCTCTCTGCTTTTATTATGAAGTAGTACTTGTCAGATAACTCGTCACCTCCCCAAAATCACCAGGATTGCTTCAGCCACTGGGACGGAAAACAGAATATTTTGCCAGGGCATCATCCTAACTCATATATTCTCAACTGGTGGCATGTAGGTTCTTCCTCCTATGTGCATCATCACTCACTCACTCACACACACACACACACACACACACACACACACACACACACACACACACACACACACACACACACACAGGTCCACACATACAGATCTGCTGGGGGGCTGGCTGTGCTCTCCCACCTGCCCAGTGCAAAGACTCCTCCCCCTTTCCCAGAATTCCTCGGGTCCAGAGAAGGCTTGAAGTCAAGATGGCGGCACTTTGGTCCAGCTTCCAGTGCGACGCCCGTCCTCGGGACAGAAGGGACCAGCCTCTGCTTGAGGGCGCGGGGGAGCCTTCCCTCCGCCTCCAGCCGAAGCTAGCGAAGCAAGTGCCAGGAAGGGACTGGTATCATCGTCGTCGTCGTCATCATCATACCATCCCCTTGCCGTTTTCCTTCTTCTGCCTCGGACTTGAATAAAGCAGGGCAGGCCTGGACATTTTCAAGTCTTGGGCCTCCAGTTGACCCAGATTAGATTTCGTGGATGTGTGTCGAAGACCCAGTCATCGTGGGAGGCGGTGGTGGCGCCGGCCTGTGTGGATAGGAGGAAGAAAACAGTCAGGGCCCAGAAATGCCCCAAACCGCCCCCCCACAAGGTTTGGGCGCCCATTTGCTGTGATTTCCCTTTTAAATATTTTTCTTACAAAAAGGTGATTTTTAAACTAGATCAGCTCTCTGGTGCCCTCTAGTGGCCAAATTGTTTTTTTTTTAAATTGGAAGCTGCATATTAGGAATGGTCAGGAAACCGAAAACAAAATGCTGTTTTGTCATTTTGTTACATAACAAAAATGAAACAAAACGAAAAATCTATTTTAAAGAGGAGTTGCCATTTGGGAAATCCGACACGCACAGAGAGACACCCTGCGCTGGCTTCTTTCAATGCTACTTCCCACGTACTGCTGAATCCAGTTTCCATCCCTAATCACGGGGACGATGGGAGTTGTGGTGCAAACGACACCCTGAGTGCCCGCGGGTTCCTCCGCACAGAGCATCTCTCTTGTTTATTATTCATTTCTTTCCATGTATTCGACCTCTGGCAGCCATTTTAGTTCATCTGGAAGAGAAAAAAGCGCCCGCCACCCCCCGTCCTGCCTCACCTTGACGGCAGCATCTGGACAATGGGGTCGTAGCAGGAGGCGGCCCACGCCTCAGCCCGGGTTGGATCCGACGGGAGAGGCTTCCGGGGAGGAGGAGGAGGCTTGGCAGGGCCAGTGGTCTGCGTGGAGGACGGGAAAAGGTTAGGGTGGCAAAACAGAGACCAGAACTTTCCTCTCCTGCACTACATTACTCCAAATCCCCAGCCCACTTGGTAGACTCTGGGAGCCGGAGTCCCAAACGATCAATAAGCGGAGACGTGCCTGGATATCGCGCAGATGATTTCGCTAAATTCCCACTCCCCTGAAACGGACCACCCCACCATCCTCGAAACATCACTACCCCGCAAATACTCCTGAAAGGGCACCACCAGCCCCGTTACCTGGGCGTATTTAGGAACCGGGTCAGCCGGCAGTGGTCGAGAAGGAGGTGCGGGCCTGTCTTGGAGCAAGGCCTGGCAGACAGAAGGACAGCAACTGACAATTCATGCCGGAAGAAAAGGTGGAGAAAGAGGGGTGTAGGGTCCTACGCCTGGGCCGTGAAGCCTCCTTCAGAGGCACATGGGTTTAGTTAAGCATTTAAGTGGGACAGAGTGGCTTAAACTGCAGCTTGGACATGCAACCTTCCTAGTCTTGATTTTTTGCAATTTGGGGCCAACAGGATAGCCCAGAAAAAAATTCCTTTAAAAAAAAATTCCCAAACTCCCAGCCATCATGCCAGTGGCGGATGGTGGGACATGTAGTCCAGCAAACAAAACAAAACAAAACAAAAGCAAAAAAAAAAAGCCCTGTACTTGGGTCGTGCCATCTTGTCGTCTTTCAGCTGCCATCTTGTCCAAACTTCAGCCCTCCAGATTTTTTTTGGACCACAACTCCCACAGTCCTTTGCCATTGGAAATACAGGCTTGGAATTCTGGGAGTTGTAGCCCAAAACATCTGGAGGGCCGAAGTTTGGACAAGCCTGAGGCAGGTGAAGAAACATGCAAGGATTTTAAAGAAAGTTCTTACAGGCACACAACACCCACGCCCCAAAACCCGGCCTTTCCTTCCTTCCCTCCCTCCTGGATGGACGCAGTTACCTGTCGACCCTTCGGAACCGGGTCAGGAGGTAGCGGCTTGGAGGGCGGATCGGGCCGCGTGGCTCCAGAGGGAGTGGGCTGCTGGCGAAACGCAAAGGAGAGACGCAGGGAACCAAAAAGAGGAAATAGAGGGAGGGAGGGAGACAGAAGGTGTTATTGTTTGGGCCTCTGGCATGCTGGATCCGGGGAGGGGGCACACTCGGGCACATGCAACCATGCAGTAATAAGTGCTAGCAGGCAAGAGAGAGAGAGAGAGAGAGAGAGAGACCGAGAGAGAGACCGAGAGACGGTCCCTGGTTTCTTATCAGGTGAGGAACCTGGTTCCAAGGAACTGGCGCTTGGACGCCTTTGGTGAGCGTGGGAAAAATACCTCCCCTGAGCATGTGCAGAGAGTCCAGGAGCTTCTAAAAACAGCGAGTGTTATGTGCCTATATGGGAAGGAGACCGACCCATTTACCGGTCTTTGGGTTACGTCGGAATCTCTAGTTCTCTGCAAATCAGAGGCACACGGCCACAGCGCCCAGATTTTGTACACCCACCATGGATCTCTTCTGGGCTGGTGGATGCTGGGTGTTGTAAGTCCAAAAGGCCTCTCCTTGCGCCCCCTCCCCCCCGCCCCGGCTCTGTTTCCATCTGAATAGCCTGTGTTGAATAGGCTGCCGGCATCCGTCGCTCTCATCATGAGCGGTGGCCAAAACTCGCCAACACAACCGGCAAAGTGGTGAATATGAACGGCTAGGCAGCCTTAGATCCATATTTGCTAGCCATTGCATTTATAAGGGATTAATAAAAGTTAGCGCCCCAAAAAGTAACTTTTTCAAGCCTTATTTTGAGTTTTCCAAGGACAGTCCCTATCGCCTTTAGCACACTATGGGAAAAAAAACACCTAAATTTGGAAGAAAAGAAAACCCAACTACAGGCCCCATTAACCGCTGTTTTTTTTTCAAAATGGCGGCTCAGCATGCAGGCCGTAGAGGAGTGACAGTTCAACAGCTATAAGCTCTGCCCCATCATCCTTCACCATGCCCGCCATCATCCACAGCCACCGTTCCTAAGCCCCGCCTTCCCGGTCAGATGGCATCCAAGCCCCGCCCTTCCACGCTCCCCAGAGAGGTAGACCCATCACCTTGGCAGGCACCAAGAAATGCACCCCAGCTCCTGAGTTACTATGGCAACACACACACACACACACACACACACACACACACACACACACACAACTTGTCTACAAATGTTACTTCCACACATTATGACTCCCACCCTCCCCACCCACACAAGGCATCCATGATCTCTTAGAGCTACTTTTCCGAGTTCAAAAAGAGAGGAACGTTCCCAAACTGTTTACACACACGCGGCGCCCACAGAGAAAGAGAGAGATGCACACAAATCTGCTTTTATGGGCCTAAACATACACAAACACCCACATCCACAAATGACAGCGAAAACTCGATCTTGGATTCGCGGGCTTCGAATTCGGATTTCGCAGAAATCGAACTATATCTCCCCCGAAAGCAACGTTGATATAACCGCTCACCTAATTTCCACGGATGTGCTGTATTTGGAGAACAATACCTTCCCAAAAAGGCACACCGTGGTCAATTCGTAACACCAAAGAGAGAACAAGGGGTAGGAGGGATGAATCCCAGCTATCACAACCTAAAAGTTGACTTTCTGTATACAGTGGTACCTCTACTTACGAGCAATTCAACTTAAGAGTGGGAAACCGTTGGCATTTAAACTGCTGCCTTACAAATTTTAGATGCGGTCTACTCTACTTACCATTTTTTGTATTCTTTCGTTTTTTTAAATTTTTTTTTATATACGGCCGCTCTACTTATGAGTTGTTCGACTGATAAGCATGCATTCGGAACAGCTTAAACTCGTAAGTAGACGCACCACTTTATTTAGAAACATATCTCGCCCCCGTTTCAAAACATTTCCGCCTGGGCCCACTTCCGGATTTCACTCCGAACTTGAAGCCGCCCTCCACCCATCGATCAGATTCGATCGAGCTGCTTTTAGAGTGGCTGGAGAACTTTGGGAGGTGCTGGAGAGGAAGGAACGGGTTGGCCTGGATGCGGTGGTGTCTTTGGTCTTTCACACACACATCCCACTTACCTTACTGATCGGCATGTGCTGGAGCTCGGTGGTCTGCCTCCACTGCGGGGGCCGGGGACGCTCCGGGGGTGCCCGGCTGTAACTCTGGGGCTCCGGCTGCGTGATCCTGACAGAGGAAGCAGAAATGCTGTGCGAATCAGTCCGCCTCCGTAGACGGAGGGGCAGTGCAGTGCAGTGGTGGGAGGCTTTCGACTAGGATTTGGGAAAGTTCGGTCGTTTTGATTGCTAAGCCACAAACTTCTCCGGACGGCCCCGAGCCTTCTCTCTTCCTCTCCTTGGTGCACAACCCCAACCTACCTCGCAAGGCCGTTGTGAGGGAAGTAGGGCGAGGGGACCAAATGATCGGGCTGCCATCGGAGCATCGGCTTGGAAAATCAAGCTGGACTCCCCGTTTAAGCCATAAAGCTCACTGGTCCACCTCGTAGGGTTGTTGTGAAGAGACCACATGTGGGAAAAACACCAACTGTGGGAGCCGCATCTCTAAACGACTGGGTAGCGCCGTGGTTCGGCTCTCTGGCTACAGAGTCAGAGGCTGGGAGTTCAAGTCCCCCCACCGGCCCTCCTTCGCTGCCTGCCAGCTCTGCACTTCCAAGACAGCAAAAATGATTAAACGTGTTCATTTGTGACCATTAGGACGCACTTCCAGGCTAACCCATAGCCTCAAAATATAGCAGCCTTTGCCTGGGCATCTCCCAAAGTCATAGCTCTCCTCTCAGCCATTGCCACCACACACAACGGGGGAGGGGAGTAGGGAAGGGAATCAATTTTCAGAGGCAAGAGAAAATCTGAGACATAGAAAATCAGAAATGATGATTCAGAAACCAAGATGAAACTGGTAACAAAAGGGGAAGCACCAAAATCTGTTGAAGAGAGATGACATATACAGTAGGACCCTGGTATCCGCTGGTTCGAGGCCTTCCCGTGGATAACAAAAACCGTGGATAAGAGAGAATGCCAAAGCCCCGCCCCCCAAAAAATGCCTGTTTTGCAACAGTAGCTGGCTTTACAGTTGCTGTTTGTGACAGGATCTTGCTTTTGCGAGTGCAGATTTATTTATTTATTTATTTCCTCTGCTAACCGTGGGAAACTGAACCAGTGGTTAACGAATCAGTGGATACAGGGGTCCTACTGTATATTTAAAAGCACTCAGGGATTCTGGAAGCAGACGCATTACCCTCTTTGCTCAGCCGGATGGATGAATCGCACCTGGGACTCTGCCTCAGCACTGCGGGATGAGGGGAGCAAAGTTAGGGTTGAACCGTAGCACGTAAGGATTATGGGCTTTGTTTTCCTAAAGGACTCCCTGTCAGGAAGGACGCTTGGGTTCTGCACTGACCCTGAACAAGGAAGGAAGACAGAATGGACTGTAAGCTGTTCAAAGGAGTTTGGTTCCCGGCAGCTTCAAAAGGCCATCAATACATAAATGAACTTCTACTGTGACTTCATCTTTTATTGCAACTGAGGGAACTTTTTGATGAGACACCAGTGTAAAGCAGGACAAGGAAGGAGCTGCACAACTTTCAGATGGGGGTCGATGTGTTTGACTGGACACCGGTGGGAACCAGGACAAGGAGAAGCATGAGTCTGTGACGGGGTTAGGTGGCCTTTTAATGCAGGCATGTCCAAACTTCGACCCTCCTGATGTTTTGGACCACAACTCCCAGAATTCTAAGCTTAGATTGCCAATGGCAAAGGACTGTGGGAGTTGTGGTCCAAAACATCTGGAGTGCCCAAGTTTGGACATGCCTGTTTTAATGGGACACCGGGAGAAACCAGCACAAGAACGGAGGAAGGGTTCTACCATGGGGGAACCGTTTTGATGCGAGACCAGGGGAAAGCCGGGGACAGGAGCGCAAGGAAAACGGAGCCTTACCTGTACTGGCAGCTGGTGCCCTTCCCAAACTGGCAGAGACGCTTGTAAAGCCCGAGCTTCTTGGCACAGTACAGGCCGAGGGCAAAGAGCAGGAGAAGCAAGAGGGACGTCAATACGAGGGCGGTCGAGGCGCCGCTGCCTGCTGGGAACGGAGAGGAAGAAGAGAAGGCAGTGTGTGACTGTGTGCCAGCGTGCCCGCTTTTCTGGAGGCATCTAAGGCGGGGGGGGGGGAATTATCCCCGTGGCTCCCGAGTCTCGTCATAAAAGGCACTTTGTTCACAGCTTGCTCCGAAAAATGCCACCAGAGGCACAGCTGAGCTTCCTGAAAGGACAAAGGCCTAAGAATTAAGCCTCCATGGGATTCTCGTCCGACTGCCTGCCTGGCTACGATCCCCCTAAAGCTGAACAAGGGCCGGTATTTGCCCCTCTAGGAGCTGCTGGACTACAATTCCCATCGTCCTTCTCCGCCAATCCCGCTGGTCGTCACAAGTGGACGTTCTTGTGCAAAAAACAAACAAAACAGATTGAGGATCACAAGATCACACGAACTCTTAGTTTAGCCCATGAAACTAGGCTGTTTTAAAGGGCCTGGGGTGGGGTGGGGTCGGCCTTACGACCCCTCTCTATTTCCTCCCACAGTATGGATGTATTTAAAACATTCTTTTTTGAAAAATTACATTTTGTGGGAATTGCAAGGGGATATGGGTTGCATACATTAGTCTCTTCCCAAAATATGTCCTGGGCCCATAACCCCTTGCACCCCCCAGGAACCATAGCTCCACCATCCCTGCCTCCTGTATTCTTTACAGGCTCCCAAAAGGCTGCCAGAATCTGGATATAGAAAAATGGAGCAGGTGGGGGGGGGACCAGTTTCTTTCCCTGTGTTCCCCCACCCCACAAAAAAGTTCCCAGAAATTTTACATCACAACCTGCAACACCTGTATCTTTCTAAATTGTCTGAAAACCTGAGAGGGCCCTGCAGAGAGAAAAACTACGTGGAAATGCCTAGGGGCCCTCTGTCATCTCCCAGGCCTCCCCAGCTTCATTTCGGGACCGTTGCCACCTAGTGACTGAAGAAGGGACGACACGGGAGAAAAGAATTTCAATTGATGGACATCGAAATTCATGCTGCGTCTCTCTAAGACATGCTTAGGCTTCATAGCCTAGAAAAATTATCCACAAATAATGTCCTGCAATGCCCTTGACTATTAGAGACGATTCTGCCAAGCACCATGGGAGTTTTTCCGGCTGGGTAGAGATGTTTTCCAACGAGCAAAGTCAGCAGATGGTGACAGTTTTATGGCTCCCGTTCATTTCCAGACGGCGCATTAAATGGCCCCAAATGGCTGGCTGAGGTTTCCTTAATCGTAGCTCACCGCCCCTCCGGAATAATTTGGAAGGGATTTCCAAATTCCGACAGGCACGCGTGTCGAGCGGGGGGGGGGGGGTGGGGAGTTACACACCCGGAATTAGGCAGGTGCAGCGCGACTTCCCACACAGACAGCATGTGTGAGCAGAAGGCGCTTCGCAGGTGGAAATCTTTCCTGCCATCTGAATGTTCTGATTACGTCGCTTGTTTCCACTTACAATGTCACTCCCGCCCCTAATAAAAGAGGAGCCGCCTCTAATAAAAGAGGAGGCACGACTTTTTTGGCGGCTCAAAGCCCGGCTGCACTTGGGAGGGAAACACGCGATAATGAGCGACATCGCCTGGAACCATCCACTTTTCGGTATATTTGTTTTTAAAGAACGCGGCGGCCAAAATCCAGCCATACGTGGCCTCTGGGGAACTCAACCTCCTTGACAGGTTTGCAATGAATCCATGGGTCTACTCTAGTTGCAGCTGGTGAGGGGGATCTGAGCCAATGACAGGTAACACCACCTCTTTTTCAATGGCACTGGTCCCTTTCTAAACTGGAGGAGCCTGTAAACGGACACTTAGTGGCGGCGGCGGCAATGGTGGTGGTGGTGGTGGTAGTAGTAGTAGTAGTGGTGTGTGTGTGTGTGTGTGTGTGTGTGTGTGCCCCCCCCCCACCCCTGAAAGTAACTAATACTTCTTTAAAAGGAAGTAACCCCCACCTCACATTATTAAGACATTGCAGAAAAAATGGTGTTTATGAAGTACAGTGACCCCCCCTCCTATTGTGAGGGTTAGGGCCCGCCCCGCCCCGCAATAATTGAAAATCCGCAATATGCAAATGCAGGTTGGGTTGGACCTTGGAGGACTTAGAAATGATTTTTGGTGACTTGGAGGTCACTTCCGGTTTGCAGGGAGGCCCTTTTGGGGCCCCAGAAGGCTTTGGGAAGACCCTCGCAGGCCCGTTCGGGGCAGCCCCAGTCCTGGGGTAAGTCTAGGAGGCCTGAAACAGACCTTTGCCCCTTGTCCCAGGGGGCCTTTTTTCATATACTATGGTCCCGCGATAGAGTGGGACCGCAATAGGTGAACCGCAAAAGGGCGGGGGACCACTGTATTTTCCGGGGGTCGGTCCCACAATTTACTACGGATGCCTGGAACCACAGATACGGGGAAACCCTGTGTGTAACATACAAGGGGGTAAGACTCAAAGTCAGAAGGGGCAGAGCAGGGGCACCCTTGGGCGGTGTATATAGGGCTGGAGCGAACCGTGGGTAAATGAACTAGTAGATAACGATCCCGCAATTACAGGGGTGCTCGTGCAATGCAACGTCTCTAGACCCACGCACCCGACCCCTTCCCGCCCTCTGGCTCTACTACCGTACCTACCTTTCTCTTTGGTAGCTGGCCCACTGTCCACGCTGCCCCCAGTGCCACTGCTCTGGCAGTCGGGGGGCGCCCACCCCGGTTCGCAGTGGCAATGTCCCTTGTTGTTACACACCTACAGTGGGGCGTGAAAGGGGGGGTAAGGAAACCACAAGAGAATTGTGTACCCCCCCCCCCGTGAAACACCAGGGAAACAGAAAACAGGGAAAGCTCAACTCGCGATTTGGCGAGATGTACAAAAGGACCGTATGCTGTGGAGCAAAATTCATACATTTTGGTCCGTCCCTTAGCAGGGATACGAAGAGGTATCGGGGGAGTTCATGGGGTGATGGACTTGATGATCTATGGTCCCTTCCTTTGATGTTCTGTTATTATTATTATTATTTTATTATTATTCAAGCAACGGAGAAACAGTTTAGAGAGCTAAGACAAATCCTCTACAGTAGGACCCCCGTATCCACTGATTCGTTATTCACTGATTCAGTTGTCCACCATTGGCAGAGGAAAAAAATGAAATAATTCAGCTGTAAAGCAAGCTGTTGTCACAAACAGCAGCTGTAAAGCAAGCTACTGTCACACACAGCGGCCATAAAGCAAGCTACTGTCTCAAAACAGCAGTCAGAAAGCAAGCTGCTGTCGGGAGACAGCAGTTTGGGGGTGGGTGGGAAGGCGTTCTCTCTTATCCACGGTTTTCATTATCCACAGGAAGGCCTGGAACCAATCCCCAGCGGATACTGGGGTCCTACTGTATTATACGTCAAGTGTCGGATTGGGTTGCCTTTATGCTGGTCTACGGAGTCACTGCATCTCTAATTCGTTGAACTAAGTCTACAGTCTGACTTCCCTCAGTATGGCCCCCTGTGCCCTAACCTTCCTTGCATATGGGACAATAAAGGTTCAGAAATGGAAAAGTTACCTTTAAAATAACTAAGTTTTTTATTTCAAAAAGTAACTGAAAGTAACTGAATTTTCCAAAAAGGTAACTACAATCCTCCAACCAGCAAGGCCAGGGCTATTTCACCCTCCTTTGCTCTCCTATGCTGTGTGCCCCCTCCCTCAGCAATGTCTTTGCTTCGACAGCATGCCACACAAATGCCCACCGCCCCCTGCTTACCCCATGGCCGTTGCACTGGCAGGCCGGCAGTTTCAAGGAAGACAGATCTTGACACTTTTTCTCCATGCAAATCTGCACAGGAAAGGGAAGTAAAGCAGCATTTAAATTAGAGGCCCCCCAAATGTATACGTCCCAGCAGAGCTGCTTATTAAGAACCGAACTCTGCTTTGACTGGCTGCAGCTTTGGCTTGGAAGCTCCCTCCCGAACAGAGCAGGACTAAAAATGAACTACGCTTTGGATGCCCAGAAGAAGCCACACCCATCACCAAAGCACGCCTAAAAACGTTTGCATCGTGTCGCCTTCCGTGCCGAAATCCCTGGAAGGAATCTGTGCTTGGCTTGCTTGAAAGATGTTATAGAGAGAGGTTCCCTCTGAACAGACACGCACACAACGGAGCCGGGCTTTGCCTCCCAGAGAGATGTCATACGGCGCTTCCTTCCGAACCGATGTGCGCAGAATTCAAGCGATGCTTCGCACACCAGAAAGCTGCACTGCAGAACATCCTTCCAGGACAGCTAGGGACTTCGACTGTGCTTTGCACAACTGCAAGCTGTTCCAAGCGGGCTTGCGACGGAGTGGACATTCGTATATCCCAAGGGCCCCTTCATAAGTAACGGTACAGTAGGATCCCCATATCCAGCGATTCATTATCCACTGATTCAGTTATCCACGGTTGCCAGAGGAAAAAATTAAATGGCTCAGCAGCCACAAAGCAAGCTGTAAAGCAAGCTGTTGTCACAAACAGCAGCTGTAAAGCAAGCTACTGTCACAAACAGCGGCCATAAAGCAAGTTACTCTCTCAAAACAGCAGTCATAAAGCAAGCTACTGTGGGAAAGAGCAGTTTAGGGGTGGGTGGGCAGGCGTTCTCTCTTATCCACGGTTTTCATTACCCACGGGAAGGCCTGGAACCAATCCCCAGTGGATACCGGAGTCCTACTGTACCTCAATCCCGCAGGTGGCCTCCTCTCTGTCCACAGAAAGGCCACTCACCTTGTTCGGCCCGCAGGGGGTCCCCGGAAGAACCAGAGCTGGTTCCAGGACATCGTCAGCTGGTGCCGGAGTCTTATGCAGGCATCCAGGCTCTCTAGACCGCTGGTTCTGTTTTCTCGCACTCGTGCCATTTCCCTGGCACTGAAGTTGTCCACACCGCACGTCGCTGCCGGGGAAGATATTCTGCCGTTACTCAGTCAGGTCCTTTTAACCTTCCACACCAAGCTTCTAGTCCTCAAGGCTACGTCTCCAGAAGCAAGCTAAACCTGCCAATTATTCAGCTCACCTTAATCAACCTGGATCACAAGACTGTTTGCTTTAGGATAGTAATTGTTCAGTGGCCTCAAACAACAATAAAAGGGCTGAGGAAGTAAGGCTGAAGAGCAAACTAGAAGCAAACCCAACTGAATAGCTCAGTGGTTTAGTTTGATTTTTGTCTCAGTACCACCTTGAAAGGGGGTGGACTTGATGATCTCTATAGGATCCTTTCCAGCAATGTAGTTCTAAGGTTATTATTCTAAATATGAGGCACACTCAATTAAAATTATGAAAACAATGACTGATAATAAATAACAGATACAAGTATTAACAAAAATCTTAAGTATCTGTTAAATATCCACATAGTTGTTGGCATTGTTTTGTCGGTGTTGGCAGGATCGCAGCTCAGTGGTACGAGACTGGCAAAAAAAAAATGAAAGCGTAAATGTGTAACCAACCAGCCAGCCAACCAGTTAGCCAACCAACCAACCTGTTAAGTTTTCTGAAGCCTGAGATGCTGACAAGCTGCAACTGAAAGGAATTATCTCAAGTAGAAAAGTCACATGTGTTGTGTTTTGCATTTAAGGAGGAATGTTTGAGCCTTATCCTCCTCCTCCTCCTCCTCCTCCTCCTCCTTCCTTTACTCTGCTGGGTGGTGTCGGCGTTTTGTAAGAGAGCGCTACGTTTGTTTTGGAACTGACTTCAAATAAATCCTGGCTTGATTAATGAAGAACTGAACTACTTGTTTGCAAGTCATTCGCTGTGCCTGGTTTTAAACTCTGCAAAGAGGGATGCTCTCAGCAGCGCAGTGGAAGAAGCGTTAACCCAACCAACCAACCAGTAAATCAATCAATCAATCAACCAACCAACTAAAGAAGCTGAAGAATGACGTTTGTGCAAAGATGAAGCAAATGGGGAAAAACGGAGCGGTGCCCCTTACCTCCTGGCACAGGAGATGAAGGAACCATTTGCTCGTTGCCCGCAATTCCCATCCGGGTCCCCTCTTCTGTTCAGAGATGCCACACAGGCATCAGAGACAGGAACTGAACCTCCCAGAAAGAAAGAGAGACACCGAGATTATCCAGACGAACCCCACCATGCCATGATGGCGGGGGTCCCCCTTCTAAAAGTATGCAAAGCACAGTTCATGCAAGCAAAGAGCATCTCCTACATGCAAGCCGTAGCTCAATTCCAAACATGTATGGCCTTTGAGTTTTGGGGGGGGGGGCAGTCCCCTGCTTTCTGGACTACCGCTGCCAAATTATGGGCATCCACGGGGCCAGTGTGAGAGAGGGTCTTTTCCGTAGCCTCAAAAGCACGACGCTGGGTAACTCGAACTCAAGGCCGGCCCCACTTTTCTCCCCGAACCAGCCGCCCACCCCCTAAGTAGGGGAGGGGGACCCTCTTTTGCTCGCTTCACGAGCCAGCGGTGCACCCCAAAAGCAGGCGAGCTGAGATGTGCGGACACATTTGTCCCCAATGGGGCTGTTTTGCTGTCTTTGGCGGTTACTTCATGTCCACTCTTGTCCCGGGAGGAAGTTTGTTGCGTGTTGATGTCAGTTGCGGTCACACGGTCTTCTTGTGGTTCTGTCCCTGTTCCTGTGTACGTACGGGCGTGATGGATGATACTGGCATGACTGTTTCCGCACATCCTCGTTCCGTGATGAGATGTGAAATTCCATGCTTCTGTTCTCCATTTTTTCCCCTGGCCCGACCTTCCATTTTTCAATGTTTCGATTCTCTGAAACCTTGCCTTCAATGCATTACGGAGCGAAGTTTGAGGCATTTGTCTGTTAATCTCTTTGCCCTGCGTTGCTGATTCCATAGGGAATGTACCAGGCGAATGGCACTTCGCACTCCGGCCACTAGATGGAGAATGGCACGTTGCGTGACGAGCCTTACCTCACGGGCACTCGTCTTGGAATGAGAAGCGTGATGAGCAGATTCCCGAGGCCAGAGTGGGGAATCTCTCATCCCGCTTAGATCGCAGTTCAGGGGGCATGGTCGGGATGAACTCCCCTCGTCCCGCAACAGATGTGTGGTAAGATTACTTCGTACCGGTCCCAAGCAGGACCGCGAACAGCGATGAGATGGACGTGAAGCACCAGCCTTTTCCCTACTTCTTATCTTGTTTTTTTGCCGGCACCAAAAAGGAGAAACAGCTGATCTCAGAGCTCTTACTAGGATCGGTATGTTTTCCTTTTAAATAGGACACGCGCCCCTGTTCCAACATCCCCGGGTAGCCATTTTACAGAAATGGAAGGGAACGTCGAATCCCATCCTCTCCTTTCACACACGCTGCTGCCCATCCCAAAAACAGTCAAAGTGGACCAGCTTGGCTTCTTACCTGGACCCCAGAGGTCTTGGCACTGGTTGCCGTAGGTGGGGCAGGTGCCGCCGTAGCAGACGGCCTTCCCCCCCTCACATGACGTCCCGTCTTGCTTGTGCACGTTGGCTGGGCAGCGGGGTGAGACGCCGTCACAATATTCGGGCAGATCGCATTCGTTCCGGGTTGGGCGGCAGGGGAAACCGGCGCCGCGGAGCTTAGAGAGGGAAGAAGTGATCATGTGGGGGGCTCTTTCAGATCTTGAGCGACTCTCTTAACGGCTTCCCAAACCCTTTTGTTGTTGCTGCTGTGGATTCGTTTCCTTATCTGCCCAAAATAACAACAGATGACGCATCCGGGCTGTGATTGGGGGAGCAGTCTACCTCCTTTCATGACTGGGGAAGGGATTCCTCACATGTAGAGATGGGAACGAATTTAACAAAGCGAATCGCAAAATTTGTTCAACATTTTTGTAGGGGCCTGACGCGAACCTCCGAAACCCAACCTTCACCAAATCTGCGGGGATTACAGAGAAGACTCATGGGAAGCGTCTCAACAATTTTGGATGCCTAAGGGCTGTTTTAACAGGGTTTTAAAGGCTGTTGTATAGAGCTCTGAAGGCGAGGCAAACCAACGAATTAGTTCCTCAGTTCTTCTGGAAGTTGAGTCATGGCTACTGGACTTCTTTTTGAGAGATAGAAACGTTTCACTGTTCATCCAAACAGCTTCATCGGTCCGATGAAGCTGTTTGGATGAACAGCGAAACGTTTCTATCTCTCAAAAAGAAGTCCAGTAGCCATGACTCAACTTCCAGATAAACTCACCTGGATGACTGAGAATCTTCACAGACATAGTTCCTCAGTTCTTCGCAAAAAGCATTCACAAATTCGTGGTTCGGCAACGTTGGCAAAATTACAAATTGCGACGAACTGCCGTTCCCCCCCCTGATCCGTGCTTATCTCAACATCACACATTCAGGAGGCAGTAAGGTAGGCCCTGAAAGACCCATGGCCTGGTCTAAACTGCATTGCTCCTGCCTGATATAGACCAAGCCTCAGGGAGACCTGCTCCACCCCGGAAGTAGACCGGGCCTCCAGAACACAACCCATAAGGGATGCTGTCGATTTGGTTACCATCCTGTTTTCTTGGGATGTATCCAGGGCCCAGAGTGCCTCAGTAACACACACACACACACACACACACACACACACACACACACACACACACACACACACACACACACACCGGGCACGTGAGATTTGCATTTCTGCAGCTGTGTTCCTGAGCTACAAAGCGTCCGGGAAAGGCAAGATGATAACCCCCCCACACCATGATGCCCTTCCACCAAGAGGTCAAGATGATCCGTTCCTTGGGTGGCCTTACCTTACATTCGTGGCAACAGGCTCCCCCCATGGCACACTGGGCTCCGGGCCTCAGGCGGCACGTAGTGGCGTCACAACACGGATCCGAGCACTCCTGGAGCCGGCAAGACAAGAGCCGGGAGGAAACAGTGGCAGGGAAGAAGCAGACGTGAGGCTGAAAAATGAGCTCTCTGCTTGCCAAAGATCCTTGCAGGAAATCACAGGTGACACACCATGATGGAGATGTGTATCATCTCCAGGCTTAAAACTGGGGTCCTTCAAGGACCAGATGGAGGGGAGTGGTAACAGGAGACAGAAATATAGTCTCGTGTGCTCCCAGATGCATCTGGTGGGGCCACTGAGAAACACAAAAAGATGGACTAGATGGGCCTTTGGCCTGATCCAGCGTGGCTCTTCTCATGTTCTTACCAGCCTCAAGCCGCAGTCGCATTCCTCCCCGTCTTCCACCAGCCGGTTCCCGCAGTGGGATCCCACGAGGCGGCTTGGCTCCGGCACATCCCAAAGGCACCAGGCCCGGCCCCTCCGGAGCACGTGAGCTACTTGCCTCTGGGTGCAGGTGCTAAAGCTCAGCCCGGGAGTGATCCTAAGGCGAAAAGCAGAAACAACATTCGGGACCCCAAAGCGTGATGGACTGGTCCATCGTTTGCTCCCTCTGTCGTGCTGCTGGTGGGGCTGGAGACGAGATGACCTCTAGGGACCCAAAGGGACGTCAAGATGGGCCCCTGGAGACCAACGGCCAAGGTCCTCCACATTCTTCTCTTTCTGATCGCCATCTGTGTCGAAACCTGACAGGCACCTCATAAATATTCAAACGGTGTCAACTCGGTGAACCAATGGGATAGCCTGTGGGCGGGGCTAAAGCATATAAAAACACGGGCTTGTTGGAATAACGGGCAGATAGGGATTGCATAGGGTCTGGAAAGGTTTCTGATGACAGTTTAGAGCAGTGTTTCTCAGCCTGTGGGTCTCCAGATGTTCCTGGACTCCCAGAAATCCTGGCCAGCTCAGCAAGTGATGAAGACTTCTGGAAGTTGCAGTCCAAGATCATCTGGGGACCCACTGGTGGAGAACCACTGGTTTAGAGAAAGAGACATATGACTAAACCATTGAGCTACCCAGCACATGAAAAGATCCCATTCTAAACCGAAATTCAATGGTCTTCTTAGGTATTAAACCTGCACACCTTCAGAAACATCTCTCTCTCTCTCTCTCTCTCTCTCTCTCTCTCTCTCTCTCTCTCTCTCTCTCTCTCTCACCCTGTTGGTGGCTCCATGATGCAGCTGTGGCCAGGGGGAAGGTTGGGGCTGGATCCATCACACCCGCAGCTGGACCCGTCATGGTCAAAGCCTAGGTTGTGTCCCAACTGGTGGGACACGGTGGAGGCCATCACCAGGGGGCTGACCGAGTGGTCCTAAAAGGAAGGAAGGAAGGAAGGAAGGAAGAAAGAAAGAAAGAAAGAAAGAAAGAAAGAAAGAAAGAAAGAAAGAAAGAAAGAAAGAAAGAAAGAAAGAAAGAAAGAAAGAAAGAAAGAAAGGGCACAGCTGAGGAAGGAGCAACGGGGCCCGGACACGGCTCGGACTACAACCCCCATCATCCACCAGCCAGGGTGCAGAGACGCCAGCGGGCCGCTTACCATGCTGATGCCCGCCGAGCGGTGGGAGCAGATGGAGCCTTGAGTGGATGCGCCGAGGGTGCCGCCGGTGAAGGGAGAACCCCTGCCAAGACGGAGGAAGGAAAAGCAGACAGTTTCTTAATTAGCTGCAAAATCCGCTTCGGAAAAATATACCCCTGGTTTTAGGCCGGCAGAAAATACGCAACAGGATTCTGCAGAGAGCACGATTACACTACTGAAATAAATCAAGTGCGAGATTGACAGTTTTTAATCTGGTTTAAAGTAATGCGATATCCCATGTAGTTTGGGTCAATGTGTGTCCTCTTGGGAAAACTTTTAATCTGTGTTTTAGCTGTGTTGAGGAGGCTAGATTTGCTTTTGGCTGCATTGCCCTGATCCTGCATCTGCCTGCCCTCATGCTGGCTGTCTCTCGGGGCCATGAGCTACTGCAGCTGTGGTATCATTTTGAATATATCTTTCTTGATTTCTTTCAATCTGAAATAGCGCTAGAGCAGAAAGACAGATAGGGAAAAACATAAAAACGGGATGAAACCCGCTAGGCTTGTTCAAGGAAAAAGACACAGAGCCTGGCCTGAACGTGACCAGCCATTTTGAGGAGATCGGCAGTTCTAAAGAATGACACACACAGAGAGAGAGAGAGAGAGAGAGAGAGAGAAGAGAAAAGAAGAGAAGAGAAGAGAAGAGAAGAGAAGAGAAGAGAAGAGAAGAGAAGAGAAGAGAAGGAGAGGGTGAACAGAAAGGGCCCCAGTGAAAGGCAAACCCCACAGACACAATTTGAAACCAACAGGAGTGTTGCTGAAACAGTTCAAAATAAATAAATTTGACATTCGAGTTAATGTAAACAACCCTCTGGAGGAAGAGTAAAATACCTCACTTCCAGCTTGAAATAACATGTTTCCCTGTCAAAACAACCTGCGTTTCCATGTGTGTTGTGTAGTCACCAATTTTTAATCTATTTAAAACATGTTAATGCTAATCCAAATCCAGTATTTTTACCCTAGCGTAACCGTGCTCTGAGTCGTGGAAGGGTTGCATCTGAGCCCAGAGAAAAAAAGAACGAACAATGAGCAGATAATGGAGATGAGCTCGCAGCTCATCAGAAACCCTGGGCGCTCAACTTTGACAGCCTGGATTCAATCTCGCCAGGCCCCCCACCCCAATCCCCTGAAAAGCTTACATGATGAGCTGGACGCTGTCGTGGGGCATCCGGGGGAGGAGATCCGTCTGTCTCCAGCGCAGAAACCGCTCCAGCACCTCCTGAGGAGACCCGTCCACAGGCACACGGTCCCGGTCGTTCCATATTTCGACACCCACCAGCGCCACCCGGAGGCCCAGGGTCTGATAAAACTGGGAAAGGCGAAGTGGAGGGGGAAATAGGTTGAAATGGAAGGAAGGAAGGGACGAATGAATGAACGAATGGACAGACGGACGAACAACGAAATGGTGACAGAAGGAAGGAATGAATGAATGAACGAACGAATGAATGAAATGGTGACAGAAGGAAGGAAGGAAGGAAGGAAGGAACAAATGAATGAAATGGTGACAGAAGGGAGGAAAGAAGGAAGGGAGGGAGGGAGGAAGGAAGGAAGGAAGGAAGGAAGGAAGGAAGGAAGGAAGGAAGGGAGAGGGAGGGAGGGAGGGAGGAAGAAGAAAGAAAGAAAGAAAGAAAGAAAGAAAGAAAGAAAGAAAGAAAGAAAGAAAGAAAGAAAGAAAGAAAGAAAGAAAGAAAGAAAGAAAGAAAGAAAGAAAGAAAGGAAGGAAGGAAGGAAGGAAGGAAGAAAGAAAGGAAGGAAGGAAGAAAGGAGAAGGCTTTCTTTCAGGCACGTTACTGGAAGAAATCTTTTGAGTAAATATTAATTTATTGGATTAATATTCAGCCTTTCTTCCAAGCATCGGATGCAGGGTGGCTCATAATGAAACAGAAAAAAATACAACTATAATAGTGCCTAAACAAAAGTGCTTTCAAGATATTAAAACAGCTTTTCCACACACTTCCATTAAACAAACCACGCCATATGCCCCATTGTAAACCTCTCCCCCATCACAGGTTATTCCGCGTCCTCCTCCCTCACCCCAAAGGCTGGCCTCAGAATCAAAGTCTTTGGTTTTCTGGAGAGTTTTGGGGAAATCAAGTCTCAGGCAGTTCCGAGGTTGTGTTAAAAAGAGGGGAAGGGTTCGGTGGAAGGCGGAGGCTGTCTGTGGACACCCCGGGGTGCTTTTTGACAAGCGTGGCCACTCACCCCGTCCATGTAGTTTGCGATTTCTGACATCCGGATCTGGATCCGCTCCAGGTCAGGATCCAGCTTGAACTGGGAGGAAAAAGGGGGGGGGGGAAAAAAGGAATCGAGAGGCAGGGAGATCCGGGTGATCATACAAATATTTATAAATATTAGAAACATTTACTGGTTGTTTATCCGTTCTCTTTACATCTTGTCTCTCCTCCAATAAGAGTTTCTCTTTCCTGCCTTTATCCTCACAACACCCTTATGAGGTAAGGCAGGGTGAGAGAAAGACATCCCCAAGGCCACCCAGGCTGTTTCAAATTTCAGCCTGAACTGATACATGGGGGGGGGGGTAGGCTCCAACCATTACCCCACACTGCCTCCGTAAACCCCTCATTGGTTTGGTCCCTGATGGACGGAACAAGAATACCAAGCTGGGATCCACAACGAGGGACCCGGAAAAGGGAGGTGGCAAGGAGCCGCCGAACGCCCTGCAGGTTGAGATCTAGCAGCTCAGGGTTTTCAAAGTTGTCGCTGCTTTTCTTTTAACGGGGTGCTTATAAACCTTTCCGAGTGGAAAACTGGGCGAGGTTTCCCCTCGAGGAGGTTTGCAGGGGCTGTGAACGATAGGGGAAAGGAGCCCGCTCACCTCCGCCTGGTCGGCAACCATCACCAGCTCTACGCATCCGGCCTCAAGTTCGGCATCTCGCTTCGCCTGGGAAATGGGAGGGACAAAGTGGGTCGAAAGCACCAGAGACACCACAAGAAAAAGACACCTAGGCTGGAAAATTTGAAAGATGCTTGCAATCCAGGGAAGGAAGCAGGCAAAAAGGATCTTAAATTTGGGACCTTCCAAATGCCATCAAAGGCGACATGTAGCAATTCAGGGTGAATTGACTCCAGGAATGGCATCCATAAGGGGGAAAGGGGCAAATACAGATGAACAGGTTTAATGGAACAGGAGAAGAATTTATAAAAGCTGTACTGCGTAATGAGAAAAGTGGTGGTGGGGGGAGAGGAACTCAGATAATGTTTAAGTGTATTTTTGGAAGAATTTCAGGGGTGGGTAAAGAAGAAGGAAGGCATGGTTATACAGTATATGTAAGATAAAAATGGTCCCATTGGGGAGGGGTGCACTAATCTATCTATCTATCTATCTATCTATCTATCTATCTATCTATCTATCTATCTATCTATCTATCTATCTATCTATCACTGTATCACTGTATCACTGTACCACTGTATCACTTTATCACTGTATCACTGTATCACTGTATCTATCTATCTATCTATCTATCTATCTATCTATCTATCTATCTATCTATCTATCTATCTATCTATCTATCTATCTATCTATCTATCTATCATCACTGTATCACTGTATCACTGTATCACTGTATCACTGTATCACTGTATCACTGTATCAATCTATCTATCTATCTATCTATCTATCTATCTATCTATCTATCTATCTATCTATCTATCTATCTATCTATCTATCTATTTGTTTTCGTAGATTTTCACTATCTATGCATGTTAGGGTATCGGGTTATCTCCCGTGTAGAAATCTGTTTTCAACACAACCAGATTTCTACACGGGAAGAAACCCGAATCCACCCTAACATGCCTATCTATCTATCTATCTATCTATCTATCTATCTATCATCACTGTATCACTGTATCACTGTATCATCTATCTATCTGTCTGTCTGTCTGTCTGTTTGACTTATATACCGCCCTGCTAGCCCTGGGGCTACTCTGGGCAGTTTACCACATCCAATTTCAACGCAGCAATCACAATATATTTTTAAAAAATACAGACAACATAATATAAATGAAATACAGTACAGATAAATAAATCAACAAGGGACTAAAATAAAAGTAGGAATAACCAGGCCATTAATGAATTTATGTATTACATTGTATGTCCTGCTGCTGCTGCTGCTGTGCTGCTGCTGCTGCTGCTGCTGCTGCTGCTGCTGCTGCTACTACTACTACTACTACTACTACTACTACTACTACTACAATAATCCAATACTTTCCCCAAAAAAGGTCCCTGCAGACCAATGATGAGAGCCAGGCTTACCCGACGGAGGAATGCTTGTCCGGATTCTACCTGCGGGTCGAGCTGTTCAGGGGTGGGTGGAAGGACCCTGCATCCCCCCGTCTCTTGCTTCATGGAGTCGAGCCTGTAAACCCTTGTGGTCCCCGCTTCGCCAGACTCGAGGGTGTATCTTCGCCCCTTGGATAAGGTAAGAAGACCCCTAGGTGTGGGGAAGGAGAGAAACCATGAGTCTGGGGTGACCCCCCCCAAAAAAAGTGCAGATAATCTGAGGAACACCTTCCTCCAACCGGGAATGGTCTAATGTGCTGGATCACCACCTCCATCATCCCCTGACACCACAGGCTGGGCGCTGGCTTGGCATGACGGGAGGGGGGGCTCCTCCTGACGGCCCTGGGAGTAGGTCTAGAAGAGACGTGGCTCTGGGTGGTGCCCTCCAAACACAAAGCCCATCCTCCCAGGCACGTCACCTGGGGAAGATGGGCTTTGTTGGCCAACATGTCCGGCCGAGCCACATTTGCCCATGGCTCCAAGGTTCCCTTCAGAAGGGCAAAGGTCACACAGATTTGGTGGGGGGGGGTTTCAAACGAGATATTAACAGATGAAAGTGCAGGTGAGTCAGATCATAGGTCCCATCGTCCTGGGAAGAATGGGTGTTGCAGTCCACAGATGGGCAACAGTGTTTGGTTTCAGGGTCCGCAGCCTTCTCCCCAGCTGCCCTACGATGCCCTCAGTGCCCCTCTGACCCCAGTGCTGTTCGTACCGTAATCCGGAGCAGACGCAAACACTGGCCCAAGAGCCACGATAACCCTGGATGTCACCCCGATAACAGCAGTTGCTCTAAAAGATGGGGAGAGAGAATGATAAAATTACTTGTCCTTACTGAGTAGTTAGAATGGTGTTTTGGAAAAGATGCTACGTTATAATTAGCTGGAAGTAATTAAAAGTTACTTTCTAGTTACTTTTTTTAAAAAGCCAGAATCCAAGCTGCTCTCTGCAATGCAAAACATGCCGAGGCCCAGAGGTTTCCCCTTCTATAAAAAAGAGAGACACCTCCCCCCCCCAAAAAAAGCCTTCTAAACCACAACAGAACGTAGCAAAATCTAGAAACAAAATAATACAGGGCAGGAAGTCATGAAACGTCGACCACAAGACAAACTATCAAAACTTGGAGGTGAGAAAGGCACACCGAAACCACAAAACATTTTTTAAAAAACCCACAACAAGGTGGGGTTAAAATGTAACAAACAACCCCGGGAATCCCAACCACAGGCAGCCTCTGACACAACAGGATGAAAGAAACAAGAATAAAACCATGCCTGAGGCAACTTGGAAACTTGGAGCCCTTTTACACGACCCCTAAAATCCGCTGCAAAACACTTGCAGATCTGGAGCATAAAATTGTTTTCCCACCAGCAGCGGACTTAAAAAAAAAGTATGCCCATGCCCACTTAAGCGCGCCCCAGCGCACTTTACAAGTACCTGGTCTCCGGAGGTAAAAAAAATTCCGATGCGGATTGTAAAGCTGTGGATGCCGGGTTCTCCTCGCCTTCTGTTTGTTTTTGTTGTCCCTGCCGCCCCTTTAACAGACAGGAATCCCTACGGGGTTGCTCTGATGGCAGATGGAGGTGAGCTCCCTCCCCTCACCGTAGACAGAAGCAACAGAGTGCGGAAGGGTGGGAACACAGGAAGAGGAACAAAACCCACATGATATCTGGCTGGGGGGATCTGAATTTAAGCTACCAGTGGATCTTAGGGGTCGTGTAAAAGGGCCCTTGCTTAGTTGCAATGGCCATCCCATGCAAGGAGCAGAGGGGGACGCAAAGAACTCTTGGTAGCTGCTTGGACTACAACGTCCATCATCTTCGTAGTCCATGCAGCCCAACAGACCATCAGGGTTAGTGGTGGTGGTGCCGGTGATTCCTTCCTGAAAGCGAGAACCCCGCCGCCTGGCTGCCTTCCTCCGGACGTTGGCGGATCACAAACCCCATTCTCCCCAGCATGATGCGAGGAAGGCACACTGCCCTTCTCCCGGGCTGCCTCCCCGCTTGCGCCACCCCCTCCTGCATCCTGGCTGCCTCCCAGCTGGACAGGCCACGAGGACGCCTGCCAGCGGCCAACCCGCTCCTCAGAGGCGCCAGGGGAGAAAACAGACGCCCACCTCCGTGCCGCCTGAGGGACGCGTCGCCCTCGTCCCATTGGGGAGGTAGTAGATGAGAACCCGGTCCCTGGCCAATAGCTCCCTGCAACCAAGAAAAGACAGATCAGCAAATGTTCCCAGGATAGGGATGGGGAGGAAGGAACAGGCTGAGGAGCACTGGAACACCATGGCTATCCACCCCCAAATCCAGAGCCGGGGAGGATGGGACCTGCAATCCCCAACCCCCCTAGAAGGCACCAGAGCAGGGGAGGGGGGCAGGGTGGGATCCCCCCACATGACGTGGGCATAAAAAAAACCCGTGCATTAGGAGGGACGGGGGGTCCTGTCTAGGTGTTCCCAGGACATACTGGGCCGTGCAGAAGCCGAAGAATAATTTGCGTTCTGTCTGGCCGGCCGTTTCTGGAACGGGCATGAGGAACTGAGAGGAAGATGGGAGCCGGAGTTCGCCGCCGGGCAGCAGGGCGCCCCACCCTATATAGCCACCCCTGGATTTCACCCCAGGCAACCCTCAACTCACCTGTTCTGTAGCAAGTCCAGGGCTAAAGGCTCTCCTTCCACTTCCAAAAGTATTGCCAAGTGAGCGGGGAATCCCTCTCGCTCCTGTTGGGTGGGGAAGAGAAATAATCAGGAATCTCCCTAAGCTCTGTTTTAAAAATTACCGAGTTTTTCCTGCCATGTGGGAGAGGATGGGGAGCAGCTCTCTTGGCCCCAAATGGTGAACAAGAATTATATCTGCCTTGTGGCCACTGCTCCGTTGGAAGGAGGTGCCATACCAGTCAAAACTGACCAGCTTGAAGTTGCGACAGGATTCCATGCCAGATACTCTACCACCGACAAGTCCGGGAGGGAATCACCCCCACCGTATGCCGTCAAGTTGACAATGACTTTGGGCGACCCTTTGTATCAACAGAACCATAGTGTCTAGATCAGGGGTCCTCAAAGTTTTCAAACAGCGGGCCGGTCCACCAGCACCCAGACACCACTGGGGGCCGGATCCCAGTCCAAAAGCAGCTGCGGGGGCTGGCTTGCTCCCAAAACAGGGGGTAGGTGGGGGGGTTGCAATTGGTCCCAGGGGCCGGATTCAGGACCTTGGGGGGGCCACATCCGGCCCCGGGGCCTTAGGTTGAGGACCCCTTGTCTAGATCAAGGGAAGTGATAGTACCACTCTATTCTGCTCTTGTAAGGCCCCACCTGGAGTCCTGTGTCCAGTGCTGTGCACCTCAATTTAAAAAGGATGTTGACAACCTCGAGCGGGTGCAGAGGAGGGCTACCAGGATGGTTGAGGATCTGGAGGAAATGCCTTATGAGGAACGGCTTAGGGAACTGGGAATGTTTAGCCTCTCTAAAAGAAGACTGAGAGGGGATATGATAGCTATGTTTAAATATTTGAGAGGCTGTCATATTGAAGAGGGAACAGGTTTGTTTTCCATGGCTTCAGAGACTAGGACTCGGGGCAATGGTTTCAAACTACAGGAAAAGAGATTCCATTTGAACATTAGGAAGAACTTCATGACAGTTAGAGCTATTCGGCAGTGGAATATGCTGCCGCGGAGGGTGGTTGAGTCTCCTTCTTTGGAGGTTTTTAAGCAGAGGCTGGATGGCCATCTGTCGGAAATATTGTGATGGGGGTTCCTGCATGGCAGGGGGTTGGACTAGATGGCCCTTGAGGTCTCTTCCAACTCTATGATTCTATGATTCTATGATTCTATGAGAGGACGCTCAGAAGTGGTTTTGCAGTACACAATCCCTGTGCAGCTTACCCCGAGCGCTACAGGGTGGCTCTTATCCCCCCCTCCCCCACTGTCGCGGCTGGGGAATCGAACTCACAAGACTCTAACCCCTGAACATAAGAACATAAGAAGAGCCCTGCTGGATCAGGCAAAAGGCCCATCTAGTCCAGCTTCCTGTATCTCACAGTGGCCCCGCCAGATGCCTCTGGGAGCGCATGAGACTAGATCTCTGTCTCCTGATCCCACTCCCCTGCATCTGGCCCTTGACGGACCCCGGTTTTAAGCCTGGAGATGATACATCTCCATCATGGTTTGTCACCTGGGATGGACTTTTCCTCCAGGAATCTGTCCAGTCCCATTTGGAAGACCTCCAGTCCAGATGCCATCACCACCTTCTGTGGCAGGGAGTTCCACAGACTAACAATGCGCTGGGTGGAAAAAATATTTTCTTTTGTCTGTTCTTACTCTCCCAGCCCGAACTCTCCAGCCAGCTACTCACTGGGAGACCAACCCCTCTTTTTCCCCCCTGGAGGGACTTCCCAGTATGGTGACGATTAAAAACTTTTTCCCTTTGAAAAGGAAAGGGGCACACAAGCGCCAGGGCAGATTTCGGCACCCGCGGGCCGGTGTGGTGTCGGGAGAGCGTAACGCCGGATTCTTCCAAAACCGAACCGGGGCGTTGGGAGGTCGAGGAGAGGCCACGGAAAGGCCGCTTCAGCCACACGTGGAGAGGAAACGCCGCTCCCCGGCTAGCCCATTGTCCGGTGGGTGTGAGGCAAAGAATGGTTCCCCACCCTGCAGCCCCCTCTCGGTCGTCCTACACCACCAACACCCCAGCCCTGCCCAGCGCTTCCTGCCTAGCACGAATGCACGGAAATGCTCCTGAGATGCACAGCATCCGTGTGTTGGAAAGGCGGCGGGGGGGGGGGAGTAGTGTGGTTGAAAGCCGGAGCGCAGGGGGGTGGGGAACCCATGAGAAGATGAGGTCATTTGTCCAGCTTGCTTTGAGGTCACTGAGGCGTGGCATCTGCTCGTTCCTAGGGCCCACCCTAATTTCTTGGCCAAAGCCATTTGGGGGGGGGGGGGCTTACCAGCGCCGCTTCCTTCATGCTGACAAGCCGGCTGCCCCTAACGATCTTCGGCTCGACGGGCCAGGAACAGAGCCGGTCGCTCCATCGCTTCTGCTGAGCACGGCTATCTGAAAGCAAAAATACACAGACAGATAGACAGACAGGCAGGCAGGCAGGCAGGCAGGCAGACAGACAGACAGAAATATGTAATTCCCTCCTTTCAAGTGATCAGCTTCACGCCCAACCCCTCCTGTTGCCACCGCAGCGCCAAAAAAGTTCGCCCCTTCCGATAACAAGCCCCGGCATCCCCAAACTTGTAGGGCTAATAGATGGGGATAAGGGAGCTTGTAGGTTTTTGTCCATGGTTTTAAAAAAAAGCATTCTCCTCAGCTTGTCTGTGAAGATTCTCAGTCATCCAGGTGAGTTTATCTGGAAGTTTAGTCACGGCGACTGGACTTGCTTTTCGAGAGAGAGAGAGAAATGTCTCACTGTTCATCCAACTAGTTCCGAGTCCTCCGTCTTAGTAGTCTGCTTTGACCTCTTGTCCCCCTGGTCTGAAATAGGCTCATAAGATGATGAATAATGACCTAAACAGGCTCCTTAGGGAGACAATAGTATCCATCGCCTTAAGGTGAACAATGGCCTAAGGTGCTGAAATCTATCAAGAATGGGTCGTTAGCTGTGGCCTTGGTGGTGAAGGCTTTTGGATTTGTCTGGGTACTGCGGAAAGCACACCCTGATAAGTAGCAGATAGACTATGCCTGAGGCCCCCACCTCTGTTGAGGGAGGGGGTTTCAATGCTCACCTGAATGGCTCCCCTGACTCCTCTCTCAAACCTCCTATCTTCTCTGTCTAATATGTGTATGTACTCATCTTTGAATGAGTGCCCCTTATCCTTCAAATGGAGGTTTACTGCTGATTGGACCAGCTGACGAAAATGCCAGAGGCCCCATGGAGAGTGTGGGGCCAATAATAATAATACACATCACGGACCGCCAATAATAATAATACACATCACGGACCGGACATCCCGGTCTATTGTGCCCAATAATATATCTGCATCACCATCACCTGATCAGTTTCACTTTTCGAAGTCTTAGAACTGGACCCAAACAGGTCAGATAAGCTATCGCATGCCCGGCTGGTCAAAGATATGACAGTACTTTTTTTTCAAATCTTTGAAAGGCAATCAGTCCTACAGAGGTGGGGTAGTAGGATCTGTTCTCTCTCCGCCCCAAGTGCAGGACAAGGCATCACGGCCTCAAGATACAGGAAGCTTGTAGAGCAGGGGAAACTTCTCAGTCTCGACTGTTAGAGGAGCGCGACAATGGACGCAATGACATCGGGAGGTGGTGTGCACTGCAGTGATGTACAGGCATGCCAGAGAAAAACTCGACCGCCATTTGTCTCATCTGCTTTGAATTGGAGGAGGGGGTTAGTCTGGATGGTCTTATGGGACCCTTCCCAACTCCATGATTCTATGCTTCTAAAGTCCGCTTTTGAATCAGTAGAATCAGTGGTTTTCAACCTGTGTGGGTCCCCAGATGTTCCTGGACTGCAACTCCCAGAAGTCTCCACCGCTCGCTGTGCTGGGAGTTGCAGTCCAGGAACATCTGGGGACCCACACAGGGTGAGAACCACTAGATCAGGCACGTCCAAAGTTCGGCCCTCCAGATGTTTTGGGACAGCAACTCCCACAGTCCTTTGCCACTGGCATTCTAAGCTTAGAATTCTGGGAGTTGTGGTCCAAAACATCAGGAGGGCCGAAGTTTGGACATGCCTGCACTAGGTAATCATTCAGGGTCAGGGATATAGGTCTGACTCCTCTCTCTCTCTCTCTCTCTCTCTCTCTCTCTCTCTCTCTCTCTGTCCTTGCCTCTGGCGACTCCCCGACAGGTCAGCACAATGTGGCCCTCCCCACCTTGGAGAACGCTGTACCTGTTGAACCTAGCAGATGAGGACAGCATTTCATTTCGGGTCCGACACCCGGCGCATCGAATTCTCTTTGCGCTCCAGCTCAAGAGAGCTTGCGATCGAAGCAAACGCAGAGGCAGGAGAAAAGACAGATAGATGTGTCCCTTGTCCAGCGGAATGCAATGCAATGCAATGCAATGCAATTTATTGTCATTGTATAAATACAACGAGATTAAAAGTGCCATCCAGTCAGTCATACACACAACCCAGCATAAAAATCTGAGACGTAAAATCTACAATTTAAGAACAAACCATCTATACACATACTCCAACATTCACATGCCGAACATCACTTACACTTATTTAAAACTGACATAAAAACCAAACATACACACACAGCCCTACATTCTTTCACCTGGCAACATTCATGCCCAATCCATAAAAACTACAATTTAAAAAACAACAACAGCCATACACAATCCCCCATACAATATATGCGTAACACATTCAACACTAATATTACCCGTCAAGTTAATTTTTAACAGAATTTAGCATGGTTACTGCTATTGGGTAAAAACTATTTCTGAATCTTTCTGTCCTTGTTCTAGAGAGTTCAGAGAGTTCGTGGCGATCTTAAGGCCTAGAAACCTGAGCTGTTTGGCTCCTTTAGCTTTCACTGGGGTCTAAAGATTTGGCCGAGGGGGTGTGTGTTATTGAATGCAAGACAAGCTTTCTGTTATCCTAAGAAACTTCTTTATTTATTCTCTCTCTCTCTCTCTCTCTCTCTCTCTCTCTCTCTCTCTCTCTCTCTCTCTCTCTCTCTCCTGTTCTACTGCGGAAACAAAAGATAAGTTCTCTGATTTTGTGGTTTTCTCTTGAGTTGCTGCTGAGCTAGACTCCTCCAGAGCGACAAGACGTAGGGATGGAGCTTTCACTCCAATAGGCTTAAAAGCTTAAATGGCGTGGAGATGTGGGGTGTGTATATGGGGGGGGGGGGAGAGAGAGAGAGAGACAGGTGGAGGAAGAGAAAGGTTGAATCAGGGCAAGTCAATGCACGTTTAAGGCTTGCGCTGACACGTAAACTCAAATGCATTGTTTCCCAAAACTGCCGTATACGTTTGGTTTGCTGGGGAGCTCCGTGGGTTGAGGCATCTGACCATTTGATTCACCACTGGACGTCCTTTATAAGGACCGGACAATAGGATCATTCTGGACCAGTGGCTCTCCACCGGTGGGTCCCCAGATGTTCCTGGACTGCAACTCCCAGAAATCCTGGCCAGCTCAGCGAGTGATGAAGACTTCTGGGAGCTGCAGTCCAGGAACACCTGGGGACCCACCGGTGGAGCACCACTGGTTTAGACCAAGGGGGCTGGTTAGAGTTTAGTTAGGGTCTGAAGAGTGAAACTAGCGTGCTGTAGAAGTGGCCTAAGACCTGGGAGCATCTATCGTTAAGAAAGTTTTATACAGTAGGACCCCAGAATCTGCTGGGGGGTTGGTTCTTTTAGCTCAGGAAGTCTTGGGTTATGAGATGGATCTGGGGTTGCATAGGCAGAGGTCAGGAGTTCAATCCCCCACTGTGGCCCCTTCCCAGGGGCTGGACTAGATGAACCATGGGATCCCTTCCGTGTTTCCCTGAAAACAAGACACTGACTTATATTTATTTTTCCCCCCCAAGAAGATATACTAGGGCTTATTTTCGGGGGAACAGGAACTGCAAGCAAACATTTTACAAAGTATGGTAACTTTGGTGGCCCAAGCGCACTAGATCTTATTATTGGGGTAGAGTTTATATTTAACAAATGCATAGAAATCCTGCTGGGGCTTATTTCTGGGGTAGGTCTTATTTTCGGGGAAACAGGGTATTATTCGAATGACGTTATTGCTCTGCATGGCCCAGTACCGGGAGCAGCCTTCAGTGCCTGCTGTTGCTGGTTTGATTCTCTCCTAGACCTGATGTTGGAGGGCCAAGGTTTTGAAGGTGGTCTCTCGTCCAAATATGAACCTCTCCTGAGCCTGCTTAGCTTCCTGAACCGGACCGGCACCAGGACCTTGAGGCAAGCAGGAGAGTGTTCTGTCTTTTTCTAAAGGGAACACCCAATGGACCAGAAAAACCAGGAAGTGCCCGCCTGAGGAACAGGCAGAATTCACTGCTGAAAAGAACAGAGTGGCAGGATAGGGTGACAGAGGAAAAAGCCTCTGTGGCCACCAGCCAGGATGGTTTGGCTAAAAGCCTCCTTTGCACAGGGGGCAGTCTTTAAAAATCAGCCAAGGGGAGGGAGCAGGACAGACAACAAGCTTCAGAAGGAAACACGGATAAAAGATCATGCCACCTGGCCGTAACCCGGAGCTTAGAGGCATCGGGAAACAGGGGCCTGAGTTCAAATCATGGTTTCACTTGGAACCTGGGTGGTGGTGGTGGTGGTGGAAGGAGATTTCTCCTGAACCTACTCAGAGGCATGGCCCACCGGGAGGTGATAAAATCCCAGGAGGCACACCAATGGCTCATCTGCAGAGACTCCGTCCTGGCCAGATGGGTAAGCAAGCCACGTCCCCGAAGAGTCCAAGTAATCTTGAACACATTTCTCAGGGTGAAATGGAAAACCCACTGGGATTTTCTCCATCTGAGTCCTGGCGTCTGCCATGGGGTCATGTTGCCTTGGCCATGCAGGTGAACCCACCCACCCCACCCCGCAGCTTCCTGTCTGGCCTGGCCTAGAAAGATAGGAAGCCAGGGACTACAGCTCCCATCACCCACAACCGCCTTGGCCAGGGGGATATGTAATCCAATACATTCCGCCCCTTTCTGGGAATCGTGGCTGGAAAGCTCCTGAGAAGCTGCCCTAACCTGACAGCGGCCAGCCTACCTCGCAAGGTTGTTTTTCCAAGGGGCCCTCCTAAGCAGGGGAGGAAAGCCCCCCACCGCCCGAAACACGCGAGAGGACCCCCTCCCCGGCCTTCCCTCCCGCAATGTCACGGGATTGGCGGGCGCGTCCGACTGCGTAACGTGCGAAGGCGGCCCCAAGGGCATCCCGGCTTCTAGGGGTGGCTGGGGGTGGTTTTAAAAAAACACAACGAAGGCAAGAGGAGAGACTCACCCGCGCGGTGGGTCCTTGGGCTGGTCCCGCCAGGCTGGGACGCCGATCCGGAGACCCCGGCCCCGAGGCAAGTGCAGGAAAGCCAGAGGAGCCCGGCTACCCGCAGCAGCGCCATCCCGGTCCTTCTTGGAGAGGAGACGGTGCGCTCCGCGTGCGCCCTGGGCGCCTCGCCGCCTTTGGCGAGGAGGGCTCCGCGTCCTTGGGGCCGCTCCGGGCGGTGCTTGGCTCGGGGAAACCCGGGCGATCGGGGTCGGAGGAGCGGCCGCGGCCGCCGCTGCGTCTCCGAGCCTCAGCAGATCGGCTTCGGAGTAGCAACGCGCTAAATCCCTCCCCGACGGAGGCGGCCCCCTGCTGCTGCTGCTGTTGCTGCTGCCTCTCTCCAACCGGCCCTCCCTTCCTCCGCCGGCGGCCTCGCCTGGCCGCCTAGCTGCCGGCCCCGCCCGAGAACGGGAACTTCCTGCCGGGCCGACCTCCGGCCTCCGCCCGGCGAGAAGCTGCCAAGTCCCGGGCCGAGAAAAAAAAAATTCAACGCGAAGAGGCGAGCCCGAAGCCGCCGCCCGAGCGCACCCGAGGGAGCGCCCCTGCGCCTCCTGCTGCTGCGCATCGAGCCGGCGTCGCTTCCCAAGGCCAGGTGGAGTCGGGGATGATGGTGGTGATTGTGGTGGTGATGCTTGTGGGGGAGCGGGACCTTCGGGGGATGCGCCTTCCTTTCCCTCCCATCGGCTCCCTCCTGGCGCCTCCGAGGGCATGGACGCTTATTTATTTATTTATTTATTTGTTTGTTTGTTTGTTTGTTTGTTTGTTATATTTCTAGACCGCCCATCTTCCAAACGGAACTCTGGGCGGTTTACAATTAGAACAAGGCGCGGGGACAAGCCCCGAGTGGGATGCGCGGTCCTTCCTTCGTGGGGCGCTCTGGGGAGCCCCCCCCCTCCCCCCAGCCCCCAGGTCTCTCGACCCTAGCTAGGGCTGCAGGCAACCCCAAAGATCACCAGGAGAGGATGCTTAGGCAAAGACCTTCCTCTTCAGGCAAGCTTTCCCTGAATGATGGACTATCGTTATGTGTCTTTTATAGGGATCTATAGGTTCACAGAGACTTTTGGGTTTATAACTACTTATAACCTCTTAGCTTTGATGTCATGTGTCTGTTAATGTGCAACAGATGCCCCTCAATTCCTTGTTCTCAAATACTTGAACATGTCTTAATTGTGTGTTGGGTGGACTCCTGTGACCCCCATGTCCATGGAGTTTTCTTGGCAGGAAGACTGGAGTGGTTTGCCAGTTCCTACTCCAGGCGCACCTACAGCACCTGGTATTTCCTGGTGGTCACCCATCCAAGTACTAACCAGATCCGAAATCAGGTGAGATTGGATGTGCTTAAGTCATCTAGGCAGCTTATACCGGACTGTGTATTATCATTCATTACCGTAAGCCGCCTTAGGTCCTTTTCCAAGGAGAAAGGCAGGATAAAATTACTCTAAAATAAATAAATAAATAAATAAATAAATAAATAAATAAATAAATAAATAAAAGGTGGCGAATCGTTTGCACAGTTTGCACAATTAAAGCTAGTCGACCATTTAACTGGAATGTAACTGGAATTGTAATGTAATTATAATGGACTGTATATTGTCTCTCCTTACTGTAAGCTGCCTTGGGTCCTTTCCCAAGGAGCAAGGGGGGTGGGTAAAAATACTCAAAAATAAATAAATAAATAAATAAATAAATAAATAAATAAATAAATAAATAAATAAATAATCTTAGAACTTGTGAACTGGAAGGGACCCAAATAGACCCCAGCCCTTGTCAAAGTTGCTGACTGGGGTTTAGAACTCCCAACCTCTGGGTCTAGAGGCAGATGCCTCGACCGCTGAGCTACAGGTCTAGATGGACTGAGCCAGGACACTGTCGTTTCTAATATTCCAAACCAGGCAGTGAACAGGTAGCGAAATGCCTTGGGGGGCCCCCCACACACACCCCAGGAAGAAAAGGACTCCAGAATGTCAAAGTGATGCATGGTTTAATATGGGAGGAGCGGGGGGGGGCAAGGAGAGGGGCCACCGTCTCAGTCCGCATAGCCCATCTGCCCGTCGCTGCTGTCATCGCTGGACACCAGCTCGTCGGGGCTGCAGGCGAAACAGACGCGGCCCACGTCCTGCCAGCAGACTTTGCAAAAGGTGGCCCCGCAGTCCGGGTTCCGGCATCGCCAGGAGCGCTTGGATTCGGGCCGGTTGCAGAGGAGGCAACGGCGGCGAAGGAAACGCCGGAGGACGGGGAACCAGCGCCCAATTTGGTCCACCAGGGGCTTCTGCTGCAAGGGGAAGAGGGGTGCTTAGGACCGACCTCCTGTTTCCAACCTCATAAACCAGGCATGTCCAAACTTCGGCCCTTCAGATGTTTTGGACCACAACTCCCCACAGTCCTTTGCCATTGGAAATACAGGCTTGGGATTCTGGGAGTTGTGGTCCAAAACATCAGGAGGGCCAACGTTTGGGTATGCCTGTCATAAACACATTGTGGTGGCCAACCTTTGGCCCTTCAGATGTTTTGGACCACAACTCCCACAGTCCTTTGTCGTTGGCGATCTAGGCTCGGAATTCTGGGCGTTGTGGTCCAAAACATCTGGAGGGCCGAAGGTTCGTCGCCACTGTGAGCTTTGGCCGTCCTGATGTTTTGGACCACAACTCCCACGGTCCTTTGTCGATATGGCGATCAAATTGGGACTAAGGAATTCTTTATTTATTGGTCCAAAACATCATCCCGGGCCGAATCTTTCGCCGCCACTGTGAACTAACTCTCTCTCTCTCTCTCTCTCTCTCTCTCTCTCTCTCTCTCTCTCTCTCTCTCTCTCTCTCCCCGACTCCTGTCTGAGATATAGGAGCTGATCAAATTGGACTAAGTGGCTGCTTGCGTCGCTCTCTGGGAGTTATAGTTCTTTGGGAGAGGCCCCTATGGGCCCCAAAGGGTCATGGCACTAGGACTCCAAGGGTGTACCCTACCAAGCCCAAAACACCACAAAGCACACCCTGGATTTGCACTGATCCCACCACTAGGGAGCCAATGTGGATGGTGCTGACTACAACCACCAGCATCCCTAGCCCACCGTCGGGAATTCTATCTGGGGATTGTAGTCCAGGGGATGGCAGCCTCGGAACGATCCCAGCTGTGGTGATGGGCAGCTGCCTCGTTGCAGGAGGCGCCCAAGCTGGCTGAGTTTTCATCAAAGCCCCTGGCAGGGTCCTGGAAGCCCCCACCCCCACCCCCCGAGATGGGAAAGGACTACAGATCCCAGGCTTCCCTCACCGGCATGGTTTCCCAGAGGGCTCCGGGCGTTATCCTCTTGTTAAAAAAAACAAAAGTAGAATGTTTTCCCCCAAATGGATAGGGTTACTGTTGGACCCGGCCGGGCTAGGGAATTGACTGGGTTGCAGATGATGCGAACAGGAAACCGTGCCCAGTATCCCCCCTGCACAGGGAACTGGGCGGAGGAACTGGAAACAAGAGGAGAACAGCGGTTCAGAAACGGGAAAGCAGCCCTCATCCTGTAGAAATATTCACAGCGCTGGCTGGACGCCGTCCCGATGAGACACGCTGGGCGAGAGACAGATACGAAACAGATGCACCCCGACAGACCCCACCCGGTAAATTCCTGAATTAAGGAATGTGGGCCGTGGCAACTATCACTTTCAAAGCTGCTCGGAAATTGTACTCTGACCAAGGCAGTTGCTGTTCCGTTTTGATCCGCAAAGTTACGCATCCAGGAATTAATAAACCATGGCCACTGGCTAAGAGCTAGGTGTTCCCTGTTAAGATTTCTTGTCGAAGGGGGGAAAGGGGTATTCCTGAGGGGTTAATTAAAGCTGCTTCTGTGTCTCCTGGAGCGGATAGGATACCTGTTAAGACTCGTCGTCTTAGAACTGCAGGGTCCCTCTCTACATAAGAACATAAGAATATAAGAAGAGCCCTGCTGAATCAGGCCAAAGGCCCATCTAGTCCAGCTTCCTGTATCTCACCGTGGCTCCACCAAATGCCTCTGGGAGCGCACAAAACTAGATGTCTCTCTCCTGATACCACTATCCCCTGCATCTGGCCCTTGAAGGACCCCGGTTTTAAGCCTGGAGATGACACACCTCTCCATCATGGTTTGTCACCTGGGATGGACTTTTCCTCCAGGAATTTGCCCAATCCCCTTTGGAAGGCATCCAGGGCAGATGCCATCACCACCTCCTGGGGCACGGAGTTCCACAGACTAACAACGCACTGGCTAAAAAAAATATTTTCTTTTGTCTGTTCGTACTCTCCCAGCCCTCAAATTTGAGTGGATGTCTAGAAGATCATCAAGTGCAGCCCCTAGCAAGGAGGCACAAGGGGGGGGTGGAACTTCTGACCTTTGGCTCTGCTGCCGGAGACCTAAAACCGCGAGCTATCCCATAATACTAGAACGGCAGGGTTGGAAAGGATCCCGTTGCATACACCAGGGGTCCTCATAGTTTTTAAACAGGGGGCTGGTTCACTGCCCCTCAGGCACTGTTGGGGTGCAGACCCTGCAGCTCCTCAGCACGGCTCCGAGGAGGGCAGAGGGAAGACCCGAACCGCTTCGCCCTGCCCCCATCCCAACGCTGCTCTCCTTGCCTGCTGTCCCACACAGCAGCCCTACTTCTCCCACGGCTCCAAGGGGGATAGGGGAGGGCCCATCTAGCTCACCCTCCAAGCTTTGCCCTTGCATTGGTGGCTGAGGCGGCGCCAGCTATTGCTGTTGCATGTGGAGTTTGCAGCTCAAGTGTGTGTGTGTGCGGGGGGGGGTCTGTTATGGCTGGCAGGCCAGGTTCAGGATGCTGGAGGGCTGCAGCTGGCCCGCGGGCCGCAGTTTGACGACCCCTGGGCCAGGTTCAGGATGCTTGAGGGTCGCAGCTCACCCGTGGGCTGTAGTTTGATGACCCCTGGGCCAGGTTCAGGATGCTGGAGGGGTGCATCTGGTCCGCGGGCTGTAGTTTGACGACCCCTGGCATAGACCACCCAGTGCAGCCGCATTCAAAGAGGCCCAGTGGAGAATCAAACTCTCAACCTTTGACTGCACAGCTAGGGAGCTAAACCACAAAGCTCCCAACTTTTGGTGTCCAAAATTCAGTCATTGTCCAATATCGTCGAACTCTTGGTTCCTTGTTCTATTGTCGTTTTCTGCTTCGGAGCATCTCCCTATGAACGTTCTAAGTATCTTTAAAATATGGGTTTGGTGGTTTTTATTTAAACAAATCGGTCCGCCCGATTCCACCCCTCTCTGGATGTTTTCCGTAAAATTCCCAGCAGTCCACCAACAGTCAGGAATTATGGGATTTTGTTGTTCCAGGCCCTGATTGGTCCTGAACTACAAGACAGAGAACTACTGCTGGGAGCTGAACGGCCAAAGAAGCAATCGAAAAGAAAAGCAAGGGGCTGCTTTAGCCATTGTGAGGCTTGACATTGGAACTCACTGCCACCAGATGCAGCGGGGCCTCTGGATAGGAGTTGGGGAAGAACAGGAGGGTTTGGGGGGAGGCAGCGGGAGGGTGCCGGCTGGCAGACATTTTGGTTGGCAAGCGTGTGAAGAGAAGCCGTCCCTGACGGCCTTCGTGGGTTCGATCCAGCACAGCTCCCACGAAAGACAGGCTCTCGCAGATAGACCAGGCAAGGGATGAGAACCTAAACAGCCAAACCACCAGACTTACCAGCCTCCGGCATCGGCGGGCCCGCAGGATAATGCGTTTCCGCTGCACCTCGACAAAGGCCAGGCGTTGCCGAAGCATCTCGTTGTAAAGGAACAGGGTCCGTTTCTTCTCTCTCTGTTGGAAATCAGATGGGGAAAACGGCTGGCTAGGCAATCAGGCTCAGGAGGCCCAGAGGAGGGAACGGCCACTTGGAACTGAGGTTGAAAGTGTCCCTCTCCAGTTTCTCGAACGGGTACACTGGGACCTCTGATTCCAAAGGCGAATCGGGCCCAAGCTGCCCACGGATACTGAAAACGGTGGATAATAACACCAAGCTCTCTACATTGTAGGGCCCCTCTAGTGGCCGGTTTTTGGTCATACGTTCTTGGAAATTTGTATTGCTGTACCGATCCCCAAACAGAACATGGTCTCTGTCTCCCCCCAGTGGCCAGTTCTGAAAATAGCATCATGGAAATACCTGTAAGTATTTCTGGGCTTTTTGTTTTAGTTTGTTTTAGTTTGTATTTTTTAATTATTTCTTTTTCTTTTCTTTCTTTTCTTTTCCCTTTTCCCCTTTTTTTTTTCCCTTTCCTTTCCTTTATTTTTTTTTTTTTGTAATTTCAGTCCACAAATGAGTGGAACTGCAGATATTTGGGGGGGGGGTCCTGCTGTGTTTCCATCATTCTTTCCCTCTTCCCTCCTCCTCGCCCTTTCCTTTTCGGCTGTGCCTCGTTGCTGACCCAAGCTTATCGGCCGAACCCTGAAATCTTCCGTAAATGTAAGGGGATGTGTGTGTGTGTGGGGGGGGGGTTTGACAGAGTTAAAATAAGACATGGCTGTCCAGCGGAGGGGGCGCACTCTGCCATATTTAGGCCATAACAAGGTAAAGGATCTTTTTTGGGGGGGATGGGGGAGGTTGCAGAACTCCAACCTTTGGGAAATAGAAGGCAGCAATGACACGTCGGAGGCGGAAGACGTACACCTGCAGGACGCAGAGGAGCACCAGCGCACCGAGAGGGAGGGCGCAGGCCAGGTACTGGCGCCGATCCATCCCTTGTGGCTCCGGCAAACACTCTGCAGAAGACAGGGAGGGCAAAAGTCGGACGGAAGGACGGTTTTCCTCCGGGCACCACCCAATAGCAGCTCTGAGCTCCGCTGGGGTAGTGGAGCCCCCTTGTTCAGAGGCAGCCTACCCTCGTGTTTCGCAACCTAAAAGGAAAGCAGGGCAGTGGGTCAGCTGGTTTGGGCATGCCGCCCTCGTTGGGGCTTTGGGGCATCTCCGGCACCTCTCAAAGTGCCCTGCGTCCAGCAGAGCCATCTAAGAGTCTTGGTGAACCACAAATTGAACATGAGCCAGCAGTGTGATGCGGCGGCTAGGAAAGCCAATGCGATTCTTGGTTGCATCAACAGAACCATAGTGTCTAGATCAAGGGAAGTGATAGTACCACTCTATTCTGCTCTGGTCAGACCCCACCTGGAGTCCTGTGTCCAGTTCTGTGTGCCTCAATTTACAAAGGATGTTGACAACCTTGAGCGGGTGCAGAGGAGGGCGACCAGGATGCTTGAGGGTCTGGAGGAAATGTCTTATGAGGAATGGCTTAGGGATCTGGGAATGTTTAGCCTTTCAAAAAGAAGGCTGAGGGGGGATATGATAGCTCTGTTTAAATATTTGAAAGGATGTCATATTGAAGAGGGAACAGGTTTGTTTTCCATGGCTTCAGAGACTAGGACGCGGGGCAATGGTTTCAAACGACGGGAAAAGAGATTCCATTGGAACATTCGGAAGAACTTCATGACGGTTAGAGCTGTCCGGCAGTGGAATAAGATGCTGCCACAAAGGAGGGTGGTGGAGTCTCCTTCTTCGGAGGTTTTTAAGTGAAGGCTGGGTGGCTATCTGTCGGGGGTCCTGTGATGGGGTTTCCTGCATGGCAGGAAGTTGGACTGGAATAGCCCCGTGAGGTCTCGTCCAACTCTAGGATTCTGCGATTCTAAGAACTTGGCTGCGGAGCCAGAGTCTGGGGGTTCGGATCCGCCAGGGGGCTTCCTTGGGAGGGGCTGGACTGAATGAACCCCCCCCCAAGGGTCCCTTCCAGTTTGACGGTTCTAAGAGGAACGGCGAAGGCAGAGACTCCGCACATGTTGCCCTAGGCTGATGGTGCTGCTCTTTGGATGATCGGGTCCCAGGATCCACAGCCAAGTAGCGTTTCTGAGCTCAGCCACCATGACGACAGCACTGCGCTCTTGTCTGACACACACACACACACACGCACACACACACACACACACACAGAGGATTCTGCCCCACCTACGCAGGTTGGTGGCCTCCATCACCGTCTCGGAGGAGGTGTTGAAGGCTCCGATGGTGCTCCGGAGAAGTCGTGCCATCATGGTATTCCCGCCGACCTTGACCTCCAGGTGGTGGCTGCCTAGAGAGAAGGGGGGCAGTTAACCCTGTGGAGCAGTGGTTACAGTGGCTGCATTCAGGCTCTAGGTTCAAGCCCTGATTAAGCTGACAGGGAAGATTTATCTCAGCCGACCTAGATGTACAGGAAAAGACCCTCTACCTGCATGAGCTATATACGCTGACTTGCTTATCTGCTTCCTGTAAAATAATGAATCGAAAAACCCAGAAATACACATGTTGACATGCATTTCCAGCATGCATTTGCCAGATCTGGCCACTTGAGGGAGCCAAAGACCACACAATGCCTAGTGTTTCCTACCTGTATGTGTGTTAGCACCTATAGATCCCACAAACTTACTACAGCAGGACCCTCGTATCCACTGATTCATTATCCACTGATTCAGTTATCTATGGTTGGCAGAGGAAAAAAATTAAATAATTCAGCAGCCACAAAGCAAGCTATTGTCACAAATAGCATCTGTAAAGCAAGCTTCTGTCACAAACAGCAGCCGTAAAGCAAACTACTGTCAGGAAACAGCAGTTTGGGGGTGGGTGGGTGGGTGTTCTCTCTTATCCACAGTTTTCATTATCCACGGGAAGGCCTGGAACCAATTCCCAGTGGATACCGGGGTCCTACTGTATACTCATAAGAACAGAATAACATTCAATTATATAGCAGTCTTCACTCAAATGGGTACCCTTTGAGTGAAGGGGTGGGGTGGAGTTCCCATCGTCCCTCGACTGGAGTGATGGGCGCTGTAGTCCAGCATGGCCAGGAGCAAGCAATAGGAAAACCTCTATACTGCTCCCCTTCCAGCCCTTAATTCTCCCCCTTGAGTGAAGTGGTGTTGTTGTTTTGTACTACAAAGCCCATCATCCCCCAAACTGGGGCCATTCAGGGACGTCCAGATCCCTGCATCCCCTCTCCCCTTTTTCCAAAGCTCTAGAGAAACAGAAAGGACCCATTCCCCCCATTCCCCCCTGCTGGGTAGGTTGGCCATCATTTCCGCCCGAGGGTGAAGGCCAGGCCCTGGGTGCAGAGGAAAGAGGTGGCGGGGGATGAGGGCGCCATCCCCCCCATGTGCCCACTTACTGCGGAAGGAGTACTCCACAAAGGAGTGGTGTCGGATGGTGCTAAAGACGGTGAAAAGCAAAAAATCGAGGGCGCAAGCAATCAGCAGGAACAGCAAGGCGGGCACGCAGCCCAGTAACTCCCCCATCTGGGAAGGAGGACAGAGAGGAAAACCCGTGAGTGATGGGAGGAACCGGACCGATTCCATGCGGGGAAGGAAAGAGATCTCAAAGGTCGCCGTGCCTCGGAAAAGAACCTCTAAGGTGCAGCCAGGGTGGGGTAAATGATCTCAAGTTCTGCGCCAGTCTAATGTTACCGAGGAGCAGGTCTTTTGTAGAGTGAATGGCTCTTGATTGTCCCTTCATCTGGACTGTCTGTTCTACCGGATTGTCCATGCTAACTGGCAGAACCAAGGCCAGGAACTGGCAGAACCAGAACCAGGACAGGACAGGTACCGTCTCGAGATATAGCTAGTATTTTATTTACATTCACGTGCTCTTGAATTTAGGTGCCCCTCTTCTGTCCTGGAGGTAAAAGAGGTTGGTTACCATAATAATCACTTGTGAACGGTTGCTGTCCTAAAAGAATGGGTGTGGGGGGAACTCGGTCTTGAATGGGCCACCAAGACCCATAAGCTTTGCAAAAGACCCGCTCCTGGAGGCAGAGATGCTGAGAAATATACCAATAGAGGGGAGTTATCACGAACCATTGGTCCTACAAAAGACCTGCTCCTGGGAAGACTTGGATGAGTGACATCTATGCAACTCCCTACATACGGGGACTTGCTTTGGGGACCCAGGGCTCTTGGGTGGGGAAACGGGGCAGCCCACGCTTTACTGGCCCCAAATTTTGCCCACCGTCTTTCACGGGTCTTTGTCCCCCCAAAACCCCACCCCGTTACCATGGTCTTGGTCTCTGGTGGCTGGAAAGAGAAGTAGAGAGGATCGATGACCTGGCTTTGCTCGGCACGCCTCAAGGGAAGAAGGGTGCGTTTGTTCTGGAGGATTCGCCAGTTTGGGGGTGGGGGTGGGGGGGGGAGAAGGGGAAAGAGAAGGGAAGGGAAATGTAGAGGATAAAACAGCACAGAGAACTGGTCCCGCCTGAAAGCTAACCACCACCCTCCTAGTCCTATGGACGCCTCCAGGAAGACCCCAGCAGAGGGTGCCAGAAAGCAAAACATGTCCCAAAGTAGACTGCCTAGGCAGGTGGAGGTTCAGCAGATCGTGTGTCTCCCTGCAGACAGGATGATGGATGGGGGCCTTGGACCTCACTCCACCCAGCATCCTCCTTGTCGCAGTGGCCTAAGAGAGTATGTGTTTGGACCCTTCTTGGATAACATCCTCTCTCTCTCTCTCTCTCTCTCTCTCTCTCTCTCTCTCTCTCTCTCTCTCTCTCTCTCTCACACACACACACACACACACACACACACACACACACACACACACACACACACGGCCATTAAACTCTCCCAGCCACCCTGTCGAGACCCAGAGACCCCTTCCACCCAATGACCCCACTGACCTGCTTCCGTCGCCGGGCGTCTATCTGCCGGAAATAATGGGATATGTACAGATTGTCAAAGCGGATGTCCTGGTTGTATTTGTTAGTGTAGGAGTAAGCCCTGGAGGAACGAGGAGGGGGCATAGGGGGAAAATTAGGAGACACAAAAGAGAGTGGAAAATCATTTTAGTTGCATCTCTCTTAGCTTTCCCTTCAAAGCTCAACCCAAATCAGTCCCTGCTGGATATTTCCATTGAAAATCAAGGAATCAAGGGGCTAGTCCTCATTGTACATTGAAAACATGGTCTTCTTTTTTCCTTTTCCCTTCTCTTCGCGTCTTCCTTTTGTGCTAATACTCTACATAACCTGCTCTCTGGTTCCCTCTGTGGCCAGCTCTGGTAATGACATCACGGAAATGCCATATATTTTTCTAGTCAACACTATACATAGCATGGTCTCTGTCTCCATCTAGCAACCGGTTCTAGTATCTTCAGCTTTAGAAATACCCTTATCCCCCTTATCCACTGATTCATCCACGGTTAGCAGAGGAAAAAAGTAAATAAATAATTCAGCAGCTGCAAAGCAAGCTACTGTCACAAACAACCGCTGTAAAGCAAGATACTCTCATAAAACAGAAACCATAAAGCAAGCTAGTGTCACAAACAGAAGCTGTAAAGCAAGCTACAGTCGCAAAACAGCAGCCATAAAGCAAGCTACTATCGCAAAACAGCAGTATTTGGGGGACTTTGGTGTTCTCTCTTATCTACAGTTTTCATTATCCACGGGGAGACCTGGAACCTATCCCCAGCGGATACTGAGGTCCTACTGTACATATTTCTAAAAAATTTCTCTTAATGTTTTAAATATTTTAAGACTCTTGGATAAGTGATCCAACCGATACAGTAGAGACCCCCAGATAAGGGGGTCGCTGTTGTACTCTTTACTGCTGATCTGCCACTTAAGGAAAGGAAAGGAAGAATATACAAAGGGATCGGTGCTAACTGGGATGTTGGGAGGGTAAACTGGGCAGTGGAGAAAAAAAGCAGGGGAGAAAGTTCATAGTAGAAGAAAGTCCCATGGGTCAGTTTTTGCACGAGATGGAAATCATTCCACCGCCACCCCCCTTGGACCGCTTTTGTGCGTTAGGTCAGCTCACGAGGCGAAGACGAAAACGAAGGTGCAGGAGAGAAGGACGCGGAAGACCGACATCGCGGTGCCGAGGTGTTGGCTCTTTTCCGCGATCTCTTCGTTGACGTCGTCCAGCAGATGCTTGTGAGACGAAATGTCGGCCCCGATCAGCATGGACTGGTGCTCTTCCTGGGAAGAGAAGGAATCGTGGTGTGTGTGTGTGTGGGGGGGGTAACTTGCAGTCTCCCAGCCCAAGCAGTCCCCCTTAGGGCCTTTTTACACGACCCCTAAGATCCGCTGGCCACTTAAATTCGGACCAGGGGTTCGTCGCTCTTCCTGTGTCCCCACCCACTCCGCACTTCCTGGCTGCTGGCTGCGTGAGGGGAGGGAGAAAAAGAGAAAGAAAAGAATGCCGCTCACCTCCGTTCTGCCTCTCGTCTCTGTAAAAGTAGCTCTTAAAGGGGCAGGAGCCAAAAAACAACAAACAGAAGCAAGGAGAGCCCCGCACTCACTATCCTTACACCGCATCAAATAATTTTCACCTCCAGAGAGCAGGTACTTGAAAGGTGTGCTGGGACGCGCTAAAGTGGGCGGGGTCGCACTTAATTTCCTGTTAACTCCGGAGCTGGTGGGTAAACATTTTTAAGCTCCGGAACTGGGAGCCATTTGCCCCGGAGTTTAGGGGTCGTGTATAAACGCTCTTAAACATCCCCGGCTGGACAGTTGAGGGTGTTTACCCAGAGAGAGGCCCAAAACAAGAAAACATGGAACCGTCGCTTCTTGGGGGGGGGGGCTCCGCGATGGGCAGCTGAAATTTGCCTGCCTCTTCTTTGGTGGGTTTTACGAAATCTCTGGAAAAGTTATTCTTTAGTGAAGGTTTTTTTTTTTAAATCTTTATTTGATTAGCTGCTGGGAGGATCAGCCCACTCTTTTTAATCGCCGGCTTTTAAATGTGATGTCAACCGATGTTTAACCCCACTTAAATCGAAGGGAAAGAAATGGAGGCAACGACAGAGCTTATTTTCTTGGGCTCCTTGATCACTGAACTTGGTGACCGCAGCAACGAAATTAAAAGACGCCTGCTTCTTGGGAGGAAAGCTTTAGCGTGTTTGTGGAGTCTGAATGCACGGGATGCAATAACGTTCTGCCTCTAGTACCCAGAACAGGTCAACAAATGAATTTCACGGATATATTTTTTTTCCTGAAAGGCTGAAGGCCAGCAACTAGGAGTGTGCCAGTGTGCGTGCGCGTTGATGCCAACTTGTCTGTTGAGAGATGAACCCATGAGTGCTAATCTATTCCAGAGCGGCTTTTTGGGCACACCGCGGTGCTCCAAAGCCAAAGACTTGCCTTGATCACTAAGCTGGCGGTGAAATCCTGATTTAAGTTGTCCACAGAGCCATTGACTCGGTCGTAGGTTTGCCCGAAGTTCCCTTCCACGGGGATCTTGTCTCGACACCAGGTGTGCATGACTGCAAGGGGAAAAACAACAACATGGTGGTCAATATATGGTTTCATTGAGCTCGGGTGAAACTGGCTGCTAGAGATGGGCACGAATAGAAAAAAAATGGAGTTTCGTTTGTCGTTTGTCGTTTAGAGGTCCGTTTCGGTTCATTTCCGTTGTTCGCGAATTTTTTGCAAAAAATTTGTTTTTGTTTCGTTACCGTTTCGTTACCATTTATTCCAATTTTACGTGATTTTTTTTTAGCATTTAAAGCAGCTCACTTCATTGCTGTAACGGAAATGAAACGCACAACAAAATCCCCGCGTTTCTGTTCGTTTCGTTTCACTTTAGAGACAAATTCCGTTTGTCATTTCATTACGTAACGAAACGAAAACCGAAAATGAAAAATTGTTCGTTCCGTGCCCATCTCTACTGGCTGCTATTGCGTGTCGGGTTTGTTCCTGTACTGTTCCTTTAAAGGGGTGGGATATACTGATCTGTCCGCTTGACGTACAGGTTAAAAGAGAGACAAAGAGACAATACAGCAACTTTAGTGGGACAAGCCTCTCAAGGCTTCCCTCCTTGAAATATTTTGTTCTCCTTTTGTTTCCTGTCGGTAAAGTTAGCATTGCATACGTTTTCTGGAAGATGGTGCCAGAAACCTTGCAACTTTTATCTAAGGCACTGGATGGCGCTCTTCTTGCAAATGGGGTTGCAACTCTATGGTCTTCCTAGGAAATCTATTCAGTTCATGGCTGATTGTAGGCTTGCGTGGGCACAAGACTAACTGCTGAACAGGCCATGGTGGATAATGGGAATAGGTGTGGGGCAAGACCAATTTGCAGGATCGTGGTGGATAAGGGGTGGAGCTTGGCCCCAGTGGAAGGCTCTTCTGGAGCCCACCCCAAATTTCCCCCTGAACCCTGAAATCCAGGCACCCCATCCTAGACCTTGCCAGAATCATCCGAGTTGGTTACGAGGGAAGAGAATGCTCAGGTTTTGGGAGTTCCAATTTCTGGACCCACCGCTCCAGGCACATCCATTGCCCTACATGCCACTCAGATCTGGGCCTGGTCTGGTTGCCCTCCAAAAGGGATTGGACCGATTCCTGGAGGAAAAGTCCATCCCAGGGAACAAGCCAGGATGCAGATGTGTGTCATCTCCAGGCTTAAAACTTGGGTACTTCCAAGGGCTAGATGCAGGGGAGTGGGATCAGGAGACAGATAGGCTCCCAGACACATCTGGTGGGGCCACTGTGAGATACAGGAAGGTGAACTAGATGGGCCTTTGGCCTGATCCAGCAGGGCTCTTCTTACGTTCTTATGCTCTTATGGAATCGGCAAACCTGCCGCCTTTTGTATGTTGACGTGCATGTGTACCAGCAACACACGGAGGGAAGCAAACCGGAATTCACACCCTGGCCAGTTTTGTCTTTGTGGACCATCAGTCATTGGGACTAGCTTGCTGGACAATGGGATCGTGCACAGCCCTTCTTTTTTGGCTCGGCTTCCCCGGGTTTGATGTGTGCCTTCAAACGCAACAAAAGAGGACCGGGCTGCTCTGGCCATCCTGCCAAAGCAATTTGTCTTTCTGTTCGAGAACACCGCAGTCCTGAGCGGCTCAAAATAGACACGCCGCCGCTGTCATTCCCAGCTACTGTCCCCCCTTGGCCGGCGCTCACTCACGTTTGGCCAAATGGCAGAGGAAGCTGAACTTCATGGGAATGCAAAGCAGGTGGCTGATCAAAGGCACAGCGATGGTGCGCAGGCAGGACTGGTATTTGGTTTCAAACCAGGCCTGGCAACGCCGGACCGCTTGTTCGATGATGTCTAGAAAGAGGAAGGAGGCCACCATTGGAGACTTTGATCTGCACTGCAAAGTTATAGCGGTTTGCTAATGCTTTCACGCTGTAGTTCTATAGCGCATTAGTGCTGTAGCGCTACGGCACTTTAGCACTGCATCACTACAGCACTTCGGCACCTTGGCACTACAGAATAGAGTTTTTATTGTCATTATGCATATGCAAGATATGCACAACGAAATCAGAGTGCTGTTCCACTATACACTCTGAACCAGGAACCATACAAAACATGTAAAGCACATAAAAACACCATGCAAGATATTAAAAACCCTTAAAACCGCTTACAAAATTTAAAACACTGCTTTAAAACTTATTAGGATGGTGCTAAAACTGTCGCTGTAGCACACTAGCACTACGGCACTTTAGCGCTGTAGCACTATAGCACGACGGCATTTTAGCAGTGCAGCACTATAGCACTACAGTGCTGTAGCGCTGCAGCACTATAGTGTTCACTCCTTTCTCCTCTGGAATCCTGGGATTTGTAGTTTGGCCAAGGGACTTTGACATTTGGCATCTCCACTGGAGTTCGGGAGAGGATTCCTGTTTCCAAGTTTACAAGACCCCGTTCTCCGACAGATGGAGGCACAGCTTAAATTTCATGCTACTATAAATTGTGTCCCAGGAGATCATGTGACAGCCCATAACAATATCACTGATGTTGCCTTGACATCTCTTGGCAACAATAAGGTATTATAAGCTCATCTCTGGTTATTATGGGGGGAACTGGGCAGCCACAGATATCGTACGAATTTGGAATGCTTGCGCCTCAGTAAATTTTACGTTAGAGTGACTGAGGATTCTAATCTAATTTATGCTCCTGAAGAATGAAACCTATCCCTTTTAGATAAATGCTCGGATCAGAAGTTAATTACCAAGAACTTCCATGCTATTGGAAACTCATGGTAGGTGTTTCTACGGCCTCAAAATTGTCTATCGAAAGAGGACTCCAAATGCTTTTTGAAACAGGTATTTTGAACAGAAAAAGAGGTGACTTTTAAATTCCAATTTAAATTCACACGTGGGGTGGAATACAGAGTTAATTCAATTTAATTTAATCAATCTAAAGGCACCGTTAAGGGCAGGTGTAATGGCAGCCTCATAAAAAATTCTAACCTTTGTGCACACTAAAACATATACACTAATTAATGCCCAATTAAATGCAAATGAAATGCCAGCGAATGTTAAATTGTACGCAGACCTAAATGCAGGTAAATGGAAATGCTAATTAATGCCAGTTAAACGCAAACCTAAATGTAAATATAAATGAATGCCAAGGAAAAATGCAAATTTAAACTAAAATTAAAATCCAATGTAAATTTGAAAGATAAATTTAATTGCTTCCCCCCCCCCCAAAAAAAAATTACAGACTAATGAGGAGTCGGGAGGGCAGAGATTGATGGGGAAACCAATGAAGGAAGGAAGGAAGGAGCTGATGATGAATAGAAGGAAGGAAGGAAGGAAGGAAGGAAGGAAGGAAGGAAGGAAGGAAGGAAGGAAGGAAGGAAGGAGCTGATGATAGACAGAAGGAAGGAAGGAGCTGATGATGGAAGGAAGGAAGGAGCTGATGATGGAAGGAACTGATGATGGATGGATAGAAGGAAGGAAGGAAGGAAGGAAGGAAGGAGCTGATGATGAGTGGAAGGAAGGAAGGAAGGAAGGAAGGAGCTGATGACGAACAGAAGGAAGGAAGGAAGGAAGGAAGGAAGGAAGGAAGGAAGGAAGTGATGACGGATAGACCCACATCTTCCCCTCAGGCTCACATCCACAGCGCATCCGTGTCTTTGCCTCGTAGACCTCCTGCGTGGAAGGGTTGGCTTTCCGAACGGCCTCTCTCACTGAGCGCCGGCCATAGCCGGCCTCGCTGGCGACCTGTGCATTCAGCTGGGCGAAGGCCCCCGCCACCTCTCGGGTTTCAGACCTCAAGGTTTGGCCGCTCCGCTGTGTTGAAACAAGGGGAAGATGCCAGGAGCGGAAAGGGGAGTGGGTGAGACGCAGAGAAATCCTTTCTAGGTGCCAGTCCTCACTTGCCCAGCACCATCCAAAGAAGCTGCAGCTTCTCCCTTAAAAGTTCGGACCTAAACCCGGAGCGGTTTTGTGGGGCTGGCTGAGGTGAGAGCCATTGGTCTCCACTTCCTGGGGCGATGCGTCCACTGGTCCTCCCCTTCCCACCCCAAAGTAATTTGGGTACTTTGACTCATCCTGGTGAGTTGATCCATCCTATTCATTCTCCACTGGGCTGAGTTGTCCTACCCCTCACCGCTTCTTCTATATCTATGCCTCTTTTTGGGGTGTCCTCCTTCTCCCAAGGGTCTCTACCTCCTGAATGCCCTGGTACCTTCAAGAGGACTAGTATTCCAGCTTTGTTGTTGAAAATTTCTAATTTTTTATTTTATTTTTATTTTTTTAAAAACACCGTGCTGTACTCACCACCATATCCTTGAGGATCTTACGCAGCGGAGCTGTTGACACCTTCCAGGAGCGCTTGGCGTTTTCGATCTGCAGCTCCACCGTGCAGCTGATGGAACGCACCACTTCGGCCAGGTTGTGGCGGATGTTGGCCACGGGACCTAGAGGCCACGGAAGAGGTTGGCAGAGGTTGAGAGTAGAGATGGACATGGAACGAACAAGTTTTTGTTTTCGTTTTTCGGATTTTGTTTCGTTACGCAACGAAACGACAAACGAAACTTGTCTCTAAAATGAAACGAAACGAACAGAAACGCGGGGATTTTTGTCATGCGTTTCGTTTCCATCACAGCAATGAAGTGAGCGGCTTTAAATGCTAAAAAATCATGGGAAATTGGAATAAATGGTAATGAACCGGTAACGAAACAAAAACGAATTTTTTGCAAAAAAAATTGCGAACAACAGAAACGAACCATAACGGACCTCTAAATGACAAACGACAAACGAAACTCCATTTTTTCTATTCGTGCCCATCTCTAGTTGAGAGTGAATGTAACAATGTGATGGAAGCCAGAGAGAAATAAAATAAGGAGGGAAGGGGGGGGAATCAACAACACCCCCCAGACAATTAAAAAGAGGAAAGGAGCACAATAGAGAATTTTTAAAAAAAAACTAGAAGAACTTGATCTTTTAAACAAAGAGAGAGAAAAAATCTGCTTAAAAAGCAAAGAGGGAAATAGATTAATTTTTTAATTTTTTTTCTAGCAGATTACTCTTGGGGATTATATGATACCCCCCCGGTTATTACCCAGAAGGCCGCCATCATTTTAGAAGCTGAATCGAATATCGCTTGAGTTGCAGCTCTCTCAATTCCACAAATCTATTCCCTGAGGGTAGCCAGTTCACCCCGGTTAACTTTAGGGCCGGCTCTTCCAAATTGCCAGAGCATTCTATTGCTAAAGTTGAAGTCAGGGCCAATGATCACAGAGGGAACATGAAGCATGCAGGCAGTGGCGGGCAGAGGAAGCTACGCTTTAAACTCAGTAGTTCTCCTACCGTCATAAATGGTCGTCAGGACGTAGGTGAGGACATAAATCCGTCCTTCTTTCCCCAGGAATTTGGGGACCACCAGGAGACTGGCGCAGCGGAAATGCGGCGACACAGCCCAGCCCAAAGCCGTCACCCCTGGCGGGAAGAAGAAGATCAGAGAGACCAGGCTCATGGTCCGGGCACTCAATGCACCTTTGGGTGCTTCTTGGGAGTTTTATGGGTGTGCAGCTGGAGGTCCGCTAACAGCTCTGATTTCCCAAAGCCAGCAAATCCATGGCAAGATTTAGTAAGGAAAAAAAAAACCCAGGATCTGGAGTCCCCAAAAGAGGTTTAGCACCTTGGAGGGGTGTGTGTGTGTGTGTGTGTGTGTGTGTGTGTGTGTGTGTGTGTGTGTGTGTGTGTGTGAAATGCCGTGTGTGTGTTTGGACTGAAAAACCAGGAAAGTTTGGACTAAAAGCGGAACCCTTCAAAAAAACAGCGTTTCCCCTTCAAAAAAAAAACAGTGTGTGTGTGTGTGTGTGTGTGTGTGTGTGTGTGTGTGTGTGTGTGTGTGTTTCATCTGTCTCTCCATTAGGATAGAACCCACGCAACAAGGTCAAGGAAGAAAGGTCCCTGCCCCAAGGATCATGCCATCTGAAACCCCAAGTGGAGGCAGCTGTGAAGGGAGTGAAACAGGGAAGGGCAATGGGATTCCTCGGACGTTTGCATCCTGAGCTTGTGACGTGCTTCGCAGCAGCAGCTTGCAACGCTCCAGCCCGGTCCCTGTTTACGGGATGGGCCCGATCCCCATCATGACCATCTAAGACTCTCTGACGCCTCTGAAGAGCAGAGGGTGTAAAGAGCATGTTGTGGCACATGGGAAATAGAGTATCTGTGAAACGGTGGCCCTTGACCACAGTCAAACCTTTCTGCATCTGCTGGGCTCAGTCCCCTTGCTTCTCCACCCTGAACATCCTGCAAACACCTGTTCCCCCAGGGAATCCGTACTTACCCACCAGGCCACCCATCAGCTTAATTTTGTGGTCTTCCGTCAGGCTCATGGGGAAGATCAGAAGCCGGGAGAGACCTGGAAGGTGAGATTTAGCATTTATAATAGTCCCATCATGTTAGAACTTCAAAGCTGGAGGGAGGGTCACAGCCGGGAACTGAACTCCCAACCTCTGGCTCTCCAGAGACTTCAACCCCTGAGCTATCCAGCCATTTGAATGGAGCCCCTGGGGGTCCCATTTCTCCCCCCCTCCCCTGGTCGCTAGAGATTGTCCATCAGTTGCTCCAGATGCTGAAATCTGTGGATAATAGGGGACACTGGAAATAGCCTAGCTTCTCACGCCCTCTAGTGCTTGGTTCTGTTAATGACATCCTGGAAATTAGTATTTCTGTGCTTTTTCATTGAATATGTTTAATATTATACAGACTTCCCCACTTTCTTGGAGCATCCTGAATTTTAACAGAGGTAGACCAATATCAGTCAACAGACTGGAAAAATATACAATTTTTTTTTTAAAACGAGCTTAGTTTCCAAGTAAAACCTTTTTTAAAAAAACTTTTAATGCATTTAAAACATCAGTTTCCGGCATGGATACCTGTCATGCCATCTTCAGGATGCCAGAAACATATCAGAAACATCTTCTGATATCCTGAAGATGGCATGATGGGTATCCATGCTGAAAGCTTGAGGTTTTAAATGCATTAAGAGGTTTTTTTTTTAATGTTTAATATTTTCAGAAACTGCAGGTGCTAATCTGACAGATATGGGAGGACTTGCGATACTTACCCCAAACCTATAACGTTACAGCTCTAAGGCTGATCGGGATGGCCCCGCCCACCCTTCACTCTGGGCCCGCCTCCCACCATCGATAGCTCCACCCCCTGGCCCAGAGAGAGAGAGAGAGAGAGAGAGAGAGAGAGAGAGAGAGAGAGAGAGAGAGAGAGAGAGAGAGAGAGAGAGAGAGAGAGAGAGAGAGAGAGAGACCTACACAGGGCAAATAAGGTCCCCACGCCAGCTCCCAGGAAAAACTTGGCGGGCCAAAATTCTTCCGGATAGCTCCACAGGAACCTGATGCAACACCGGGGCAGGCAGGCACTCAGGGCGTGCTTGAGAGCTAGGTGGGGGCGAGAGGGTCGGTCACACCATGAAAGACGGTCTCTTGGATGGGCCGCCAAAGCAATTACCGAACCAGCAGAAAGGTGTTCCTTTTAGGACATTATTTCACTACGAGTCCCATAATCCACCACCAACCCCGGCGATTATCTCTGTGCAAAGGTTCAAATTCAAAAGTTTACGTATCCAGGGTGCAGACTGATGCCTGTTATCTAAACGTGGCAGGGGACTGGACACATGCCACCCTTGGAGAACAATGAAAGAGATTTTGAGGTCATGCGTTTCCAGAGTCTTGGAAAAGTGACTTTCAGAACGCCCCCCCTGGCATCATAGGGGGGGGGGGAGTAACTTTTCCCCAAGCTCTCCAGATTCCGAGAGATGCCTGTTCCATTTCTCAAGAAGTGATAGGAGGGACCTCATATCCGCGGGATCCACACACCACTGAACCATCGATCCACGGGTTGGAAATATTATAAATATTAAAAGAAAAAGGCTAGAAATATAGATTTCTTATTGAGGAACTGACCAGAACTGGCCTCTGGAGAAACCCAGAGACCGTGCTCTGGGTAGTGAGCGAAAGCTTCAATTTTTAGCATCCATTGTGGTGGTGGTGGGGGGGGGGGCTTCGAGTGATCTCTTGTGGACATGGGAGAGTCTTTGAAAAAAACATAAGCCTGTATGGTGTTTTTTCGCCCTTACGGTAAGTGCCGGATGTCAACTCATTTTTTTCTCCCACCGTTGCCTAGAATGGTAAGCCTTTGTCACTTTTCCGCCCGTTCCTAAGCAAAGTTTAAAACCTTTAAAAAAAAAAAAGCACAATCCATGGTGTGCTTTGGATTCGAGGTCCCATAATCCCCAGCCCAGCATAGCCAGGGGATCAGTTGTCTCAAGTCCACATCTCCAGTACTTCCAGATGTTCGGAATTGTTTTCGTCCCCCTTGAACTCACCGCCAGGGGGAGCTAGTGCAGACCTTGCCTTGTTTCCTGCTATGCTAGATTTCTACCTGCAAGGAAGACCCCCACTTTTTTTTGTCGATTTCTACCTGCTGATATATGAATCCCACAGGTCTTAAAGGTCAGCTTCTGTAGAACCACAACCTGAATACTTCCTTAAATTTATGGGGAATAGTTTTCAAACTACTGTGAGCCGCCCTGGGTCCTTTTCCAAGGAGAAAGGCGAGGTAAAAATACTCTAAAATAAAAAAAAAAATAAAACCTATATGTCAGTGTCGGCAAATCTATGGCACGGGTGCCAAAGGTGGCACTCGGAGCTCTTTCTGTGGGCACCCAACATCGCCCCTTCACAGCCACCTGTATTCAGGTTAAATTGCTGTATTGGCACTTTGCAGAAAATTACAGACAATTAATTGCAATTTGGGCACTCGGTCTCTAAAAGCTTCGCCATCACTGGTCTATGTCTATAGCTGAAGTCCTCTAGCCACATAGTTATTTAAATTGTAGCAGCTAAATCAATACACAAACATACACCTCTATAACTTGTTATCAAGTACCAAGTCAATACGCAAACAGGCACTGCTATAAACTGTATCAACTAAATCGATAGACGTACACAGATTTATATATTTGGGTTGCTCTTTATCCTGCTGGAGTTTGAGAAGCACCGTGAAAAGTTACACAAGAAATAGAAAAGTATCCTTTAAAAGAATTCCACCCTCAGTTACAGAACCTAAATAGCACTCCATTACAGCAACATAAATACAGTGGACCCTCGTAGAACCAATGATTTGTATAACATAAAATCTGTACAACATAAAAAATTCCAGAGATAGGGGAAATTTGCTTCACAGAGTTGCCTATGGGGCGAATCCGTGCAACATAAAAACAGTCGCGATGAGGGATTCCTCCGTTTTCAATGCATTCCTATGGGAAATGTGTAGAAAGGAAAATTTGCTTCACAGAATTTCAATTTGGAACAAATTAATTCCTTTATACAAGGCCCCGCTTGTATATATAAAAGGAGAAGAAACTGAGCTTCAGCAATGACAGAGGATACCCAGTGGGACGTGGGAATTTCAAAAGGAAAAAAATAAATAAAATAGCTTTAAAAGAAGCCAAGCGGTGTGTTCTAATTAAAAGCTGGTTTTTTCTGCAGACGGAAACGAGAGACTTACTTGTGTTGGGTGGCTTTGTCCTCCTTCCCTTTCTCTTCTTGAGTTTTTGGTACCCTGCCATCTTTCCTCCGGTCCTACCAAAGGACTGAAGTCCCCGCAGGGCGAAGACGCAAGGGGAGTGGGGTGGTCGTCTAATTAAGGGCTCACTGAAGACTCACGAGTAGAGCCCTCGGTTTTAAAAATAAAAACAGGCCGATTAATTCTATACAACACTATTCTACGCATTGTGGGGAAATCGCTTAAAAGCAATGGTAGGATCATAAACAAATAAATAAAATCAGAGTAATGTGCAGAAGAATCTCGCTTGGCCCTCTCCCTGATATGTTAGATTTCTACTTGCAAGGGAAAGTGAGGTGGTTGGTTCTTCTTCTTCTTCTTCTTCTTCTTCTTCTTCTTCTTCTTCTTCTTCTTCTTCATTTATTTTGAATATTTTTACCCCACCTTTCTCCTTGGAAAAGGACCAAAGGCGGCTTATTCTTATTCTTATTCTTATTCTTATTCTTTCTTATTCTTATTCTTAATCCTTTTATTGTTGTTGTTGTCTGTGGTTCCTAGTTCATCATCATCATCATCATCATCATCATCATCATCATCATCATCATCATCATCATCATCATGCAATTTGAAGGCATCAGTGCTGAATGCAAGCCTGCCGGCTATATTTTCTCTCCATGTGTCAACAAGCTTTCCCTGCTGAGGGTGCCTCCTCCTTGATTGGTTTTTTTGGACTACAACTTCCATCATCCCCAACCTGCACGTGCCTCCCCCCTCCCTCTTCCTGCTCCCCGCCCCAGACGTGGATCATGGAAGCAGAAAACATAACCTCAGAAAAACAGCTATAGTGCAGGCTCTCGGTGACTTTGGACGGAAGCTGTGGTTTTGGGTCGCAGCTGCCAGAACCCCCCTGTGCCACATGGTGTTTTCTGTACTACAGGTCCCATAATCATCAAGCCAGCATAGGCAGGGGCTGGAGTGACTGATGATTGTTCCAGAGGGAGTAAGAGACAGCCTCCTTCCTGGTGGGTTAGATTTCTACCTGCAAGGAAGCCCCATTTTTGTAGCTTTCTACCTGCAAGGAAGTACTTCTTTGTCTTTTTTCCCTTCCAGTATGAAGGAGAGCTTTATACAGAGAAAATTCTTCCTGCATAATCTAAACTGACCCCCCCCCCCATGAAAGTTCTGTTGTCATAATCCAAGTTCTACGTTGCCATGAACACAGTGCTGGGTATGTGACTCACTTCCCGACAGCTTCGGAGGACAAAATTATAATTTTGGGATAACATCATTTGAGATGAAAGCCCATTCATCTCGCAGAGAGTTATTCTAGTGGATTTTCCTGCTATGCCAAACACCCGCCGTCAGCCCTTACGGAATGCCCTTTTCCAATGATGGGCTACCTATAACGTATACATTGTCCGTGTAGAATTCACGGTTTCTTGAAATTGCAGGAATAGTGTGAAAGAAGTTTGGCTGGAGTAGAATGCAGGAGGGGCCAGAATGATGGTGCTAGCAGACAATTGTGGGAGGAGCTAAGCAGCAAGGTGGGTGGGGCTTGATGTGGAGAAAGGGCGGGGCAGAGGTGTTTAGGGGAGGGGCCAGGGCACAGGATGGGCGGGGCCTGGGATACCATCTAGCAAGTGATGGGATGAGCCAAGGAGGAATGTGGGCGTGGCTTCATGCAAGACACCCAGGAGGGGAGGAGCCGGGGGCAAAGGGGGTGGAGCCAGGGTAGAATCAGGCTAGTGGTGAGTGGAACCAAGCAGAATCTACTGGCTTTTCAGGAATACATTGACCGGGGCAGCTACGAAAGTCCGGCTGGCGACATTAGAACCCTACCGCTCCCTGCCAATTTGGAATCCACCCCATGGGGCTCCTCTCTCACTTCAACCCCACGGGGTGGACAACGGGGTGGCGGAAACGCCGGACTAAGAAAAAGAAGACCCCGCGGGCCCCTTCCCCAGAGGAGGACAGCATGGGACGCTCGGTGGCCCGGAGCCTTGGGGGCTTTTCTTTGGGTATGACCCTCTCCGGCGCTTACGGGGCCCTAGTCCTCTTCGCCCAAGGGTACAACATCTGGTACTGCCTCTTGTCCACCATCACCCTGGCCGTCGGGCTCGGCCTCGGCATGGCCTTCTCCTTCAAAGTGAGAGCCACCGTCCTGCTGATGCTGCCTCAGATCTTCTCCAGTAAGTAAGCATCATCCTCGCCACCACCACCATCATCAAGTCCGTTCTGACTCCTGGTGACCCTTCTTATAGGGCCGTGGTGCAGAACCTTTGGCCCTCCAGATGTTCTGGACCACAGCTCCCACAGTCCTTTGTCATTGGCAAGTCCAGGCTTGGGATTCTGGGAGTGGTGGTCCAAAACATCTGGAGAGCCAAAGTTTGGACGCCCCTGTTATAAGGTTGTACAGAGAAGATTCGACGGGGTGCTTTACCCTTCCTTGCCTCTAGGGGGAGCCCTGAGACCATCCAGCTTGCCCAAGGATACCCAGGCTGGCTCTTCCCCCTGGGGTTGGTGGGGTGGGGAGGGTGGGATTCGAACTCGCAACCTGTCTGCCTCTGAAAGACGGGACGGCTTCCTGTCGGGACACCCCACTGTCCCCCGGAGAAGCAGAAGGCTGGGGAAAAGTGAAGGAGAGGGAAGTTTTCATCTGTCCTAGGTTTGCAGGTCTTTAAAAGGACCGGCAACTTTCCCCTCTCTGTCGCCCCCTTACAGCTCCCTCGCTATCTCTCCTTCTGTTGCCCCCACTCCCCACTCCCCCCAGGAGAAGGCAAGATGATGCTGATGTTTCTGGCCTTCGGCCTGGCCATGGAAGGACCGTTCATGAATATCATCCGGAACTTCACCCGGAGTGCCGAAGCCGTCTCTTGTGGCGCTGAGCTTGCCCTCAACCAGACGGTGGAGATGATGCAGAGGGCCCGAGAGCCTTTGCTCAGTGAGAGAAGGGGGTGGGGTGGAGGCTAAAATAATAATAATGGTTTATTATTGTATTGTATTGTCACCGAGGACTCTTTCTAGTGGCCAATTCTGGGAATGGCATCGTAGAAAATAGGTCTCTGGCTCCTTCTAGTGGCCAGTTTGGGTAATTTCATAGAGTATGTCTATTTCTGGGATTTTTCTTGTAACATTTTTAATGCAGTGGAGTAGTGGACCCTCGTATAACAAACGGTTTGTATAACATAAAATCTGTACCACATAAAAAATTCCGGAGATAGGGGGAATTTGCTTAACAGAATTGCCTGTGGGGTGAATCTGTACAACAACAAAAATGGCCGCGATTAGGGAAGTTCACAGGAGGTGGAGACCGTCCTCTTTTTCTGCCTAGATGCCCTGAAAAAGATCAAGGACATTGCCCAGAAGGCCAAGGTGGTTGGAGACCGAGTGCGGAAGCTTTTCAGGTCTGTCATGGACTCCGTGAGGCACGTAGGTGAGTACCCGAGGTAAGATGGCAGGTGCCAGAAGAGCTTTCTATGGGACCAAAAGCCTCGGAAAACATCCTGCGCGGCGTGATTCCCCAAGGTTGGGTCTCAGACTACAAACGTCATCTTCCCCAGGCAGCCCTGGCGATACAGTAGCCTGGGAGGATGGGACTAATCAGCCAAGATAGCCCCTCCCACAATTTGACTTCACTCCGCCCCTGACTTCCTGGATCCCCTCCGGGCTCTACCTTAAGCCCCACCCACAGGGTGCCCTGGCCCCGCCCCTCAGGAGTTTGCCACCTGGCTCCATCTGGAATCCATACATAAATATATGTGCACATATATATATATATCTGTATCATGGCCTGAGATTGTTAGATACAAGGTGGAAAAAAATAAATAAATAAATAAATAAATAAATAAATAAATAAATAAATAAATAAATAAATAAATAAATAAATAAGCAAGCAAGCAAGCAAGCAAGCAAGCAAGCAAATGCCTCCCCATGTTTCTGTCTGCCTGTTGTTGTTTTCTGAGCTCCAAACGCTGCCTTCCGGGTGCTGGTGTCCTACAAAGCCCATCATCCTTCATCACAGGCCAGGCCGGCTGGGGGCGTAGGGGAGTTGCAGTCCACCCAGAGGACCCTCCCGGGGTTGCGGGTGGCTCCGAGCCTTCTCCGAGGCTCAAAGAGTTACGTTCGTCACATCCCGCTGGGCCCAAGCCTGGAGTTAGGGTTAGGGTTAGGGTTAGGGTTAGGGTTAGGGTTAGGGTTAGGGTTAGGGTTAGGGTTAGGGTTAGGGTTAGGGTTGTGGTTAGGGTTAGGGTTAGGGTTAGGGTTAGAGTTGTGGTTAGGGTTAGGGTTAGGGTTGTGGTTAGGGTTAGGGTTGTGGTTAGGGTTGGGATTAGGGTTAGGGTTAGGGTTAGAGTTAGGTCGTGACCTCGCTGCCAGGTGGGCGTTATAAAAATCCAATAAATAAATAAACAAACAAACAAACACACACACACACACACACACACACACACATCTCTGCCTCCTGTACAGCTCACTGTCTCCGCAACGTGTGGTATTGGCTCCTGAACCTGGGCAAAATCTGTAACGAAGAGATGGGTGCCCCTTACCGGAAGTGTGTCCGGATCTTCGAAAACGCCAAAGACCAGTGCCAGCGGGTGGTGCCCCTCTTCTATTACCTCTGCTACATCGTCCTGCTGTTCAAGTACCTCTGCGGGCTGGCCAACGGTGAGGGTGACCCCCCCTCCCCTGTTCCCCTGGACCCCCCCCCCAAGTCCCTCCCTCCCCTCCACCTCATCCCTGTGCGGCCCGCCGTGTCTCTTCCATCTCGCGTGGTGTGCCCCCGGGTTGCCTTGACTAGCAGGGCAAGAGGGAGGCCAAAGGTCCGACGGAGACACGATGGCGGGGCTTTTCCTGCAGCTCCCCCCAGACTTTGGAACTCTATGTCACTGGAGGCCAGGCCGGGCCTGTCTTTGCTCTCCGTCCTCAAGCACGGGGGAAGGGCCTTTTCTCCCTTAAATGACTAGTTGGGCATGGGTTGGCTTTTTTATTTTTTAAAAGGAATCATTCCTTTCTGCTCTTTTGCTTGTGCATTTCACGTTGCTCTTAGGACGGTTTGCAACTGAATACCTGCTAAAGGCTTTTTTAAAAAAAATTGATTAGTTTTTATTTACTATTTTAAGTCGTTTAATCTGTTTTTTATGTTTTGCATATGCTCGTAAACCGCCCAGAGTAGCTTTTTCGCTCGATGGTTGCGGTATATAAATCAAATAAATAAATAAATAAATTCTTTTAAAAACAACAACAACAATAACATTGCAATGATGATTTCACCTTCTCTCGCTTGCTCACGCCCGAAGCCTCTCCAGATCTTTCCGGAGGGAAGGGGGCGGCGTAGAAATATGGCAGAGAAAGAGACGCATGCATTAAAACAGACGCTCCTCCCTTTCTGCCCGCAGTCCTGCTGGTCTTCTGCGTCATTCCGCAGTACATCGTGCCCTTCCTACGTCGCCGGGTGGCAGAACGTGAGTCCGGAGGGTGGATTCAGATCTCACCTGCTCCCTTACACCCTGCAATGGAAACGTGGAGAGTTCCCACCCTTGGGAACTCAATTTTCCAAGCAGTGGGGAGGGAGGGAGGCCAAATACGCAATGCCTGCCCCCTCCGGGTGTTGTTAAGGCCCCCTTTTCCCCCCTCCTGCCAGCCATCGTAGACCTTCTGGACCGCGTCCGAGCTGAGTTTGAGTTCAACCTCACCACCGTCCACCGCTACGAGGTGAACATCAACGCCAGCAGAAGCCTCTCGCAGGTGGCCTTCGACCTCATGGAAGAGGTCTCTGCCCGGCTGCAGCCCGCCCGGGAAGCTGTCGGGTTCTTTGGCTACACCTCGACCCTGGTGATGCTCTTCATGTACATCAAGTGAGTTCCCCCGCTGGAGAGGAGAGGGAGGTGGCAAGCCGCTGGTCCTTAACGTTCCAGCAAAGCAAAGCAAAGTGTTCTGCTTATATACCGCCCCATACCACTTTAAGTAGTCTCTGGGCGGTTTACAATTTTAATTACAGTGTGCAGGCTACACATTGCCCCCCCCCCCAGCAAGCTGGGTACTCACTTTACTGACCTCGGAAGGATGGAAGGCTGAGTGAACCTTGAGCCTGCTACCTGGGATTGAACCCCAGGTCGTGAGCACAGTTTTACCTGCAGTACAGGCATTTAACCACTGTGCCACGAGGGGCTCCCTGCAACGGCGTCAAAATTCTGCCACGGGGCTCCCTGCTCCTCGGGCTGTCCGAGGCGACGGCCTGTCCCATTGTCCCTGACTGGCGTGGACCTTTTCCGAAACCCATTGAGTGGGTCTCTGTGCCCTTTATAGGATGTAAAGTCCTCCCTCCACAACCCGCCCTGGTCTGAAATGTATTCCAAGTTTGGACTCTCGCGAGGAGGAGGAGGAGGGGGTGGGTAGTTTTTTACTAGGCCATTAATACCCATTAGCTTTACAAAAGACCCACCACCACACTGAGCTGGAGCAATACTGTCTTTCACCGTGGGTCATGTCCGGGAGGATTTCGGGGTGGATGTGAAGAATTTCACTATGAGAAAAACCTCTTCCTGACCCCAGAGCGTTGCTGTACCGGAAGCATTATTTAAATGAAGACAGTTTTGATAACATCTACATCACGGAGGCGTTTCTCGAGATGGACGCCATGCGGAGAAAAACCCAGAGGCCCTCCGTCCTGCCACTCTCTGCAAAGGAGAGCACCAAATACATCCGCCCAGGTAGGGGACATCAAGATCCCTTTTCCGGGTTTAATTCTCCACCTTCCATAACCACCTTTTCCCATCATCTTCCTAAGATAATATCCTCAAAATATATGATAACCGTGGCTAATGACTAGAAGTGCAACTTGAAACTTACAAGTGTAATTGATTACTTTAAAAGTAACTTCCTAAAGAGGAGGACCCAACTAGAGAGGGCCTTTGTCTTCCCATCATTCCTCAAATTTGCTTTCATCTGGAATTGAAAGGGCTGATCTAAAATGCTTGGACCCTGGTGGAAGGTGTAGATCAGGACCCTGGATAGCTCCTGGAGGTCAATTTGAAGAAGTCCATGTCACTTATCTTGTTGGTTAACGGTGTTCTCGAACCTTTGAATGTCAAGGAGAAAGCTGGAGCAGATTGTTTCTCCCTGATCTGCTAGATTTCTCAGTGTGGGGAGTTTTTAAAAAAAATGTGCTCTGTCAAAAGAGGAGCATGCATGAATGTCGTTCCCTTCACCCGGTCTGGCATGAGTTCAGAGAGGCAATGCCTCCCCCAAGGACCCAATCCTGACCACCCCCGTCAACCTCTTTCCTCTCACAGCCTCGTTCACCTTGCCCCGCAAGGAGCAACTCCGCTACGCCCTGGCGCTCATTTCCATCTGCCGGCAGCTGATTCTCGTCACCCTGCTGATTGTGGCCGACTTCTCGGTGTTCTGGCTTCTGGACCTGGTGCGGTATCATCTGCATGGCGAAATTGTCGCACGAGGTAGGAACGGGGAGGAGGGAGGAGGAAAAGCCAGGCACCAGCCTTGTCCAGCATCTGGGCAGGCCGGGCCTCGCATCTATGCCATCTGCTGGCGAGCAATTCAGTCTTGCAATGAATGAATCCTGTGATCAATCCTGGAGGCTCCTTAGGGAAAGTTTGGGAAGTCTGCCACCTAGAGACTGAAGTCGGTACAGCAGGCATTAAAGCGAATTTACTTTTTCCCCATGCCCTTCTTCCTGCTTCTTTTTATGACCTGTTATGGTGGCTTAGTGGACTAAGGCTCCGAAAACTGTTGGCTGCAAAGTCTGCAGCTTGGCAGTTCGAATCCCAGGTGCCACGCAGCGGAGCAAGCTCCCGCTGATCACCCCAGCTCCTGCCAACCTGGCACTTTGAAAGCATGTCCATGCAAGTAGATAAATAGGTACTGCCGTAAAAAGCGGGAAGGTAAAACAGTGTTTCCTTGGAGCCATGCCGGCCCCATGGCCATGGACTTGCACAACACTGGCTCTTCGGCTTGAATATGGAGATGAGCACTGCCCCTAGAGTCAGACACAGCTAGCACGCATGTGAGGGGGGAACCTTTACCTTTTTATAGATCTAGTATAGATAAATCCCCGAGGCTCTTTTGAGAAAGTTTGGCAAGTCTGCCACCTAGAGACTGAAGTCGGTACGGCAGACATTAAAGCAAGTTTACATTTTCCCCACGTCCTTCTCTTTGCTTCTATTTATGTCCTGTTACAAATCTAGTATGTTGGAGTTAGAGAATCAGATCAGGGGCCTGATTTTCCATTCTGGTTCCTTAGGTGCTGCTGTGGCTGCCTTTACACTCTCCTGGTGTGCTACTTCTAATCCTTGTTTCACTGTTTGCGCATTTTAAAAAATGCATTGTCTTTCACTCTAAAAATTCCGGCAGTGGGGCATATTTTAGGACTATCACTCAGCTTCACATTTCAGTGTTTTCTCACTCCTGTATGTCTTGGCCAGCTTTTTCAAGTAGCAAGATGTTCTAAGGGCCCAATGCTGATCCAAGCTCAGCAAGGCCCTGGTCTAATCCAGCGCCATGTCCCTGGTCTTCCTGGAAATAGTTCAGCCGTGCTTATGGGCTTGAACGGATTGTTTTTTTCTCTCTCTCTTGCAGCTCCCGTGGCCATGAGCGTGGATGTCCACGGAAGCGGGTACACAGGGGAGGTGTACCGCGACATGGTTTCCGCCTTCGACGTGTTGCAGCAGGGTAACATCAGCGTGCTGTCTCGTCAGTGTCGCTTGCGTCCCGCTGAGCCTGATTACAACAGCTACATCATCATCAGTAAGAGGGCTCCAGAATTCTGGTTTGGGACGCATGCCCCCTAGTGACTGAAGATGGTACTGCAAGCTGGTTATTTTTTTACCAGCTAAAATTAACAAATCGTTTTTTGAAAAATGGACAACCCTGAGACACATATTTCTAGGCTGTCTTTACTACACACGCCAAGTCTGGATTTAGAGATCAAGTAGGTGCATTGCTCTCAATATTGTCTCATCCTGGTTAGAGAATGTTAGGGATGTGTGCCACCTAGTGACTGAAGATGGTATTGCAAGCTGATTAATTTTGATGACCTAAAATTACAGTAACATTGTTTTTTTTTTTTAAAGGATAACCATGAGGCACATACCTCTAGGCTGTCTTTACTGTCCATGGCAAGTTTTAAGTATCTAGATTTCAGGGTTAAACAGATGCATCGTATATTATTGTTGTTTGTGTCAAAGCAGTAGCGAGAAGCCCTCTCAACCAGTCAGCATTTGGAAAATCTGCTTTGGAGACAACGATTATCCGGAGTAGAGGGTGGTGGCACTACAGAGGGGGGAAAAACCTAATTTTGTAACAAGGGAAAAGGACATGAAGTCAATTGGGGAAAATGTTCCCATTTGATCAGCAAAGTTGTTGGAATGCGTAGAGTTGATATAACACGCCTCTTGTGACAGGAGCAGGAATTGCAAGGTATGGAAAAGATGTCTCGGGAGGTGGGGAAACTATAGACAACACCTGTTCCCAAAACGTTTGGCTAGACAAGAGCCCTTCCCAAGCTTTTCGGCACATGCACACGCACACCCATCTGCCTGAGAGCGAGCTGGAACTTTTCTTTTGCGATACCGAGTTCGGAGGAACGAGCCCTCCACGCCTTTTGGGTTAGGCCCTTCTACCCTGCGAGCCAGAGTAAAGGGCCTGAACGGTGCCATGCCTGTCAGGCAAAACTCCCAGAATGGAGAACAATGGGATTTGTAGTCCAAAAAAATATTCTCCCACCCCCCCCCCCACCCCCCCCAAAAGAAAAAAAAATCCAGCTCCCTAACTGCAATTGTCTTCCCCTGCACCGACTATTCAGGTCTCATGTACGGCTCCTGTTTCTTCATTGCCATCTTTGGCACATACATCCAGCGCCTGCAACGTGCGGTGTGTGCCTGGTATTATCCTTTCCGGGAACGGGTGAGTGCCACGCTACTAGCACCACTGCCACCACCCCACCAACACCTCTCGGCTGGATTCCTAAGAGTCTTTCCCATCTCCAGCAGGACCCAGAGTCTCTTTCTGGGTGAAAAGTTGGTCCCTTGTCCCCTTTTGGGCAGTGTGTGTCACTCGTTTCAGCTACTTGTTACACAGCTGAACAGAGACAGATGAGAAGACATGTTCTCCACAAATAAATCCTCAAGGAGGTCCTTCAGATCTAGTCACTCTGTGGATCCAGGCCAGGAAGCCCAGCTTAGCCTTTGCGTCTGTACCAAGAACACCGCCTTTGTACAGCCAACGGCTCTTGATGGTGTATCCAAGACCAAGTGCATTACAGCAAATATAGTAAGGTTATATATACTGTGACTTGATTCCAGTGGACACTCTTTTAATAGCAAACACTGTCCATAGAGCCTTGGTCTCTGGCTCCCTCTAATGGTCAGTGGCAAATGACATGGGAGAAATATATTTCTAGAATTTTTTTTCTAATATTTTTAAATATTTTTCAGACAAATTGGCGGAAACGGACTGTGTGGATGTAGGTGGCCTAACTGTAACTGGATCGGTCTTCTCACCAAAGCTGAAATAAGTGCACAATCCGGAATCCGCACCTGCTCTGACCCCACAACTTGTCTCTGTGCTGTGGGCCCCATTTGTCTAACTCAGTGGTTCTCAACCGGTGGGTCCCGAGATGTTCCTGGACTGTAACTCCCAGAAACCCCTTCCAGCACAGTGCATGGTGGAGACTTCGGGGAGTTAATCCAAGAACATCTGGGGACCCACAGGTTGAAAACCACTGGTCTAACTCAACCGGTGGGTCCCCAGATGTTCCTGGACTGCCACTCCCAGAAGTCTTCCTCACTCGCTGCGCTGGCCAGGATTTCTGGGAGTTGTAGTCTAGGCGCAACTGGGGACCCACCGGCGGAGAACGACTGGTCTAACTTTTGGCATCCCCCTTCCCTCTCCTAGGAGCGCATCTGCTACCTCTACAACACCATCCTGACCCGAAGGACGAGTTTGGCCAAAGCCGTGCTCAAGGCGGTGAGGGCGCAGTCGGCAGACGGGGGTCACACCAACGTCTTGGTGGTCCTGGCTGCAAAGTAAGCCGGGCGGGGCTTTCGAAAGTCTTTTCATGGCCATTTTGGGGACCCACCAGCCAGGATATAAGGTGGGAAACACCCCTATTCCCCCCCTCAAAAAAAAAACACCAAGCATCTCTTCTGAAGAAAACATGGACTCATTCGGAGCTGCAAGGGCTCTGATATTGGGGGCGTTGCAGTCCAAGAACATCTCCTCACTCACTTTTCTTCAGCCAGGGGTGGGCAACTGGAAGCCCCCTGCGCCAGATCCACCCCACCCCCTGGGTAGCATCCTGACCTGCTCCTGTAAGGTCTGCAGTAGCTTCCTTCCATTTGCACCGCCCCCTAATCTTCTGTTATCTAGCCAAGTACAGCATTTAAGGCAAGGGTGGGGAACCTTCGGCCCGTTGGATGTTCTGGACCGCCACTCCCAGAATTCCAAGCCTCTCTTGCTGATGACCAAGAACGTTGGGAGTTGCGGTCCAAAACATCTCAAGGGCTTGACAGTTCCCCACCCCTGCTGTAACTCCAAAATATTAAAGGGCTCTCTTTAAACCTCTCTGCACGCTGTTTGGCCAAAGCCGGTGCTGACCAAGCACTGCGGTGACTTCCCTGCAACCCTTGGCAAGACATGCCTGGGGTCACATCAAGTCCATCTCCTGGTGAGCTTTCCTGGCTGCAAAGTTGCCTTCTGCTTTTTCGAAAGTCTTTTCTTTTAATGCTTTTTTTTGGGGAAAAAATTACTATGTTATGATGGATAGCGTGTTTAATCGTATTTTATTTTGGTTGTAAACTGCCCAGAGTAGCTTTCCGCTAGTATGGCCGTGGTATATAAATCAAATAAACAAATAAATATTTATCTCCAGCCAACTTTCCTCAGCTTTGCTTTCTGGGCTGCAACAATTCATTTCTTGGCTTTTTAGAAAGCTTTGTGAGCTCCCCCCTAGCTTTTGAGCTGAACGGCCACCAACCCGGTCATAAGGACTAGAAACTTGCTCTTTATTAAGGATTGAAGCGGAGTCTCGCCAGGGGGGGCAGGATTCTGTGCTGATCCCGGCATTTAGAAGCATCCAGCCCACGTTCGGCTGCTCCGTCCTCCCTTCCCTTTTTTCTTTCCCAGATTCAGGATGTGTGCTTGGTTGGTTAAGAAGCTGGGCATCCACGAAGCGTATTGCATGGGCTGCGGGCGAATCCGGGAGGGTGACGACAATGTGGAATTTGTCACCTGCAGCACACCAGCATGCCGAGGTAGGGACGTAGGGCCGGTCCAGGTGGGATGGTAGGCGTTTAGAGGCAGGAGGCCCGGCGGACTGTTCATAAAAGGGGGGGGACACTCCTTTCCCAGGGAAAATGATTGGTGGGTGGGTGGGTGGGTGGGTGGATGGATGAATGGATGGGTTGGTTGGTTGGTTGGTTGGTTGGTTGGTTGGTTGGTTGGTTGGTTGGTTGGTTGGATGGATGGGTTGGTTGGTTGGTTGGTTGGTTGGTTGGTTGGTTGGATGGATGGATGGATGGATGGATGGGTTGGTTGGTTGGATGGTTGGATGGGATGGGTGGATGGGGATGTTGGTGGTTGGTTGGTTGGTTGGGTGGGTTGGATGGATGGATGGATGGATGGATGGATGGATGGATGGTTGGTTGGTTGGTTGGTTGGTTGGTTGGTTGGATGGATGGATGGATGGTTGGTTGGTTGGTTGGTTGGTTGGTTGGTTGGTTGGTTGGTTGGATGGATGGATGGATGGATGGGTTGGGTTGGTTGGTTGGTTGGTTGGATGGATGGGTGGATGGATGGATGGATGGATGGATGGGTTGGTTGGTTGGTTGGTTGTTGGTTGGATGGATGGATGGATGGATGGATGGATGGATGGTTGGTTGGTTGGTTGGTTGGATGGATGGATGGATGGATGGATGGATGGATGGATAGGTTGGTTGGTTGGTTGGTTGGTTGGTTGGTTGGTTGGTTGGTTGATGGATTGGTTGGTTAATGGATGGATGGATGGATGGATGGTTGGTTGGTTGGTTGGTTTGGTTGATGGATGTCAAATCCTTGTACACCATCCGAATACCCGGGTGGGGCACCCCGAGCCTCAGACCCCTAAAATACTAAGCACCCAACCTAGAGCTGGCTTGGAAAGCTGAGCAAACCCAATCACCTGGCACTCACGGCTGGGAGTTCGAATTTCCACTGGGACACCTGGGAGAAGAGCCAGCCTGGGTGGCCTTGGGCAAGCTGCACAGTCCCCAGGGCACCCCTCAGAAGGAGGATGTGGGCTTCTGGGCTTGGGTTGCCACCTGACCGCCGCTCCTCTGCCCCTTCCTCAGGGATCTACTGCCCCAGTTGTTACAAGCTGCTCAACAACACATGCTCGATCTGCATGGCCCCCCTCACCTTCCAGGGAGAGATGGACGAGGAAATGTAAGTCCTTCCCAAAGGTAATTCTGTGGCGGCCATGGGAAAATGTGTTGCCAACGTGGGTGGTGGTGGTATAGGTGAGCCCCTTAGCACCGCCTGGTCCCCAACCTTGATCTGGAGGGCTCTTGTGGGCCATGGGAGGCCCCACACAAGGCGAATGTTTGCAGACCCTGGTCCACTCCCAAAAAAGAATCCCCCAGGGCAGAAGCCTCTGGAGAATGTCTGTTTTTCTTTATAATACATTGCATTTACAAACCACACTGATGGATATGGGACGCCCTCGCCCATAAGTTCATGGGAGAGGGTCTTCTCGGTTGCCGCTCCCAGATTTCGGAACTCCTTCCCACTGGAGGCCCGCCTGGCCCCGTCTCTGTTGTCCTTCCACAAGCAGGCCAAAACCTTTCTCTTCCGGACGGCTTTCTCTCAATTGTCTGGCTGCCTGAGTGGGTGGTGGTAGTTTTTTTAAATGGGCAGCTGTGCCTTGCAGCCGTGATGGTCTGTTTCATATTGCATTGGTTTCTTTGTCCGGTATTTGATCTTTTTTTCAGTATCTGTATACTCACGATGGCCTCTTCATGATGTAAGCCGCCTTGGCTCCTTTTTGAGGAGAACAGCAGGGTGCATTTGAAATAAACAAATAGATAAATAAATGCAGTTCCTCCTCCCCCAAGCAACCATGGGGGGGGGGAATCCCAATTTTTTATTTATTTTGGGGGCTGCCACATTTTCCTCCTGCGTTTTCCTGGGGGGGGGGGTTGCCTTCTGCCCCTTCTTCAGAGAGCAATGGATGCCCGACGGTGCCATGGGGCCGTATGGGGTACCTGCCATGCCACAGCATTCCTGTTTAGGGGGCTGTGGCTTCCTCCCAGCCTTTTCTCTCTCTCCCCCCCCCCAAAAGGGATTCCAGTGACGAAGAGACCATGGCACTGTGGATCGGGGCCGTGCAGTCCCTCCGGGAGGCCCCCGACGAAGCGCGCCGGAGCCAGCGGCAACGGCTCAAGGCTCGGATTGCGCGGGCTGTGAAAGGCAGGGGGGGCTGCCGGCGCTTGCCCCCCGAGCTGGCCCAGAAAATCCTGACCCAGCTGAAGGAGGATGAGGAGGAGAGCGACAGCGAAGGCAGCCCATCCTCCAGCTCAGAGGAAGAAGGAAGCAGCCCCACATCTTCTGGCTCAGGCACCAGGTGAGGTGGTGGTAGTGGGGGGGGGGGACAGATCTAACCAGCAGCAGCCCCGGGGAAATTTTAGCGGTAGGGTGGGCAGGCGTCCCACTGGTAGTGCTCCGCTCCTGGAGCCATGCCGGTGGAACGTCTGCCTGGCCGACCGCTCCTCATGGCACAGAATCTGTTCTCATAAGGATTGCTATTATATATTTATTTGCTTTTATCTGTAGCCCATCTCGCTCCTGTTCTATGCTGTTGTTCTATATTGTTTACTAGTTATAGTGTTTTTATTTATATACTTGTGCTTATCTGTTATGTTGTATTTTACTGTTTATGGTTTGATTTCTGTTCAGTATGTAAACCGCCCAGAGTAGCCATGGAGCTGGAGCGGTATATAAATTTATTTATTTATTTATTTATTTATTTATTTATTTATTTATTTATTTATTTATTTATTTATTTATAATAATAATAATAATAATAATAATAATAATAATAATAATAATAATAATAATAATAATAATAATAATAATAATAATAATAATAATAATAATAGTTCATTTCCAAGTGGGCAGGTTCTGGGCACGGACATTTCTGAAGCGTCCTCACTCCCAAGCCCGTTGAATTTAAAAATTGTTTTAAGAAAGACGCAAAAAACCACAAACATCCTTTACCTGTCCTCCTCCTCTTTATTTCGGCCTTCAACCAGCCTCGATTTCAGTTACCAGCGGGAATCAGAAACCAGTGGCAGCGAAGAACTGGAGGAAGTGAGAGGTGATGGACAGTCCCGTCCGAAGAACTAGACCGAGTGCCTGCCTGCCTTGTTCACAAAAGGAATGAGCCTGTGAAATTATTAAATGGATTCTTAGAGAGCGGATAATTTTCACTGGTTTCGAGGAGCAGACACCAGTGTCTTGGATGCTAGGATTAAGCCAAAGTTTTGGCTCCATCCCTAAAGCTAGAAAGTCAGAGAAATGTTCTCGGCACAGGAAGGTGGTAGGGGGCCCTTGGGAGCAGAGGGTGAGGAAGGGTTTGGGTTAATTTTATTTTTTTAAGGGGATGGGTGGGAACTATAGATTCCCCCAATCCACCACCAAGAGCTGAGTGCGAATCCTGGAGTCCTGCCAAATTCCCACCCATACCGCAGCAGTGGCCCGAGTTCTGGGGGAGGATGGGACGTGTGGTCCAATTCCCCTCCTCGGGGAATTGGCTCCGAGGATAAGGGAACCCTCCTGCAAAGATGGCTGACTATCTCTGCCCCCCCCCACCACTACCAAAAAAAAACAACAACTGATCCATCCTGGAATTTATCAAAATTTTAATTCCAGGCCAGTGATAAAAGGGGGACACCCTTTCCCCTCCATCATCTCCTTTTTTTAAACAAAACATCTTGCATTATTTGTATCCATTCATTTTGAAAAAAATGTCATCAATAATCATTCCATTTGTCATATTTCCATTTTCCTTCATCCTTCCATCCAGTTATGAATACCATGATAGCAGCTGCTATTCCATAATACATAATCTTTTTTTTATTTCTCTCCAATTGCTTTCCCTCTCCACCAATCCTAAAAAAATATGATCTATTTCTAACTGAATCCTTTTTTTTTTGTTATTTCTATTAACCAATCCCTCCGTCACCTCCTGAACAGGTGAGCAGGTGAGGCATGTCCGGAAGGGGAGGAGGGCAGACCCTCAATGCCTGCCGCCCGAGGCAGGGGTCTCTTTCTGGCCACTTCTGGCCAGAGCCATCACAACTGTGGGGTTCCATCCACCTCCCATTGTGCCCCCATTTAAATACAGAGACACACACACACACAAGGCCAGGTCGAAGGTTCCCTGATGTTCTATTTTATTGTCAAACAGCCACAACGGACAACAGATACCGGGGAGAATCCAGGACAGTGATTTAAAGAAAGAAATGGGTTTTTGAAACCCCGTGGCCTCGGGGGGGGGGGGGGAAGTCCTGTTTTTAAACTCTTTTCCTCAGGCAAAGAAACAAAGCTCGGGGGGGGGGGAGATTTCTCACACATTCGGAGTGACCCTACAATCACAGTGACGGTGGTGGGAGGGAGAGTGTCCATACAGGGATGCTGGGGAAATGGGTAGCAGCGTCGGGGTGGGAAGGAAGGAACTCGGATGAATTATTCAAGTTCAAAGAATTCAGGCACTTTTCTCGCCGAGGGAAAAACCGGCCAAGTTTGCCTGCTTCAGCCCTCGTCATCACCCCAGTAACTCCACCCCACACTTTGCTGCCCGATAAAGAGACCCCACGCCACAGATCCTGCTGGGTGGGGCAAATCAGAAATGGACGGGAAATAACGGAAAGCTATCTAACTCTCTTAAATATCGCTAAACTCTCAAGCTAATAAGCTGGGGGAGCATCTTTTTTTAGGGGTGCCTGCCCTCCCCTGTGCCTGTCGCCTCTTCCCCCTATATATGCAGCTAGGTTTCCCTGTCCCTCCGAAGAACCACAGGGTGAAGGGTGGAAACCGATTTAATGTGCAAATCAAGGAAGTGGGGAAATCAACAGCCCTGACCCCAAGCCTCCACCGAGCAATGCGCCAGTCCAAAAATAAATCCCCGCCCTCACACACACATACCCAAATTGTGGGCATCTCCCTAGTGCAATAAAACAGGATCAGGGTTGACGGAGGGTATGTGCAAAGACATAATAAGTGGGACAGAACAGAGGTGGGGTGCTCCTTTTTTCAAGGAGGGGGTATTCCCTCCTGCCAGGGATCCTGCGAAGCGTACATTTTCGTCATGGAAGAAAATGTGGGGTGGGGAGATCTCAGTGGAAGGAGATGTACGCCCATCACTGTCCATAAGTGCTAAGATACTCTCTTGTTTCTGCCGCGTGAGTGTGCGAGGGTGCTTCGACGCACTCCAGGACCCTCTGTGCAAAAACACGCCCATCAGAGGACTCGATCCTGGTTCACCCGTCCTGGATGGTGCAAGAGTCTGTCTCACCCTATGTGCCAAAGGGAAAAGCGCCCCACAGCTGCCATATGTATGTCCCTCTTTCTGTCTCTTCCCCCCACCCCACCCCGGAATTGCTGCTTCAGAATAAATATCTCTGCAGAGGACCCTGCCCCTCCCGTAAACCTGTGCTAAAGCTTATAAACCCCACATCCTTTTGTTAATAATAAAAATAAAAATAAAAATAAAAATAAAAGTTTGCCTCCAGCGGTGGCCACTTCTTCCCTTCTGAATACGCGGGACAGTGCCCCGCTATGCGGGAGGTGGTGGTGGCCCTCGCCCGCCGTTACAGTCTTTTAAAAATTATTATTTTAATTTTTCACGGGCGGGGAAGGAACAGGGGGCCGTCCTCTCGAGAAACAGTATTTGATTGCCATCTCCCCACCACAACCACTCCTGCCCTTAAATCCTGAGTATTCCCCCTTTCCTGGCTCCCACCCTATTTGCTTTGGTTCCTTTCAGGGAGCCATGCACCCCGTTTGGAGGGTGCCCAAGGCACAGAGGCAGCGCCAAAGGGGGGGGCGGGGGGGGCATAGTGCATCTCGTCTCCGTGCCAACGCAGTTGCCGCAGCAACAGCACAGGGGAGGAATAGTGCATCTCCTGGTCCATGGCCTAGCTCCCCAGCCAGGGTCGCCGCGGCAACCGTCCAAGTGAGGCAGGACCTGAGGGACGATGCCCGGGCCCGCTTAAGCCATTTCAAGCGCGGCAGGCCCCTCTTTCTGCACCCCTTCCTCGCCACTGACCGCACCGCCTTCCTCCTCCTCCTCCTCCTCCTCTTCCTCCTCCTCCTCCCCTTTGGGGGCAGGAGAAATGCCCCGCCGGACACGGCCCTGATCCCAGTAATGGCGGGGCAGGGCGAGGCAAAGGCCTTCTAGCTGCCCATTGGCCAGGTCGAGGTCAGCCATGGCCGGGGCGAGGGGAACAGTGTCCGGTTCCGGCTCGGGGCCCCGCCGGCGCCTCCGGGTCCGCACCTCCAGGCAGTTCTGGCCCTTGAGGTGGCGCTGGAGGTGGTCGTCTTTGGCAAAGGCCTTGTGGCAGAGACAACATTCGTAGGGCCGGGCACCCGTGTGCAGGTGAAGGTGGTTTTTCAGGTCGTAGCTATGCAGGAAGCGGGCCGGGCAGTGCGGGCAGGTGTACGGGCGCTCGCCCGTATGCTTCCGCATGTGGATCTTCAGCTTGTCGTTCCTGCAACACACAAGCCAACAAATTAAATTCAAAACAAGCAAAATTCAAAAGTCAAAACAACATGCATGAGCCCGTGCGGGAGGACCCCACAAGTGGTATAAAAGTCAAACAAAAATTTAAACCAATTAACAAAAAAATTAACAAAATTTATTTCATAACAAAAAAATTAACATTTATTTCACACACAGCCTTAATTTTAAATTAAGCAGTGCTTTGATGCAACAAAAAAAGAAAAGAAAAAGAATCCCTTATGGTAGGGGAGAGGAGCCTGAAAGGTACAAAAAATATAAAGCAAGGTTACGTTTTTAGACCAGGCCTGTTCATCTATTTATCTAATGATCTGCAAACAAAGATTTTTTTTTTACAAAAAAATCTGTTTTCTGCCCCTAATATTTCATTGACAGAGACTCGGAGGCTGCTGTAAGGTGTTGAAAAGGTAAAAGGTTGACTTGGAAAATTAATCTTTATTTTCCCTCACCTCCAAAAATCATGTTACTGGGCCTTAAGGCTGTTTAGATAAAAAAAAGACTGTGAGGATAAAAAAAAAAAAAGATAACACAGAGATACAGAAACCATACGAGGCAAGCCAAGGTCGAAAATGGCCTGAAGTGGATCAAAAGACAGGATTTGTTTAAAAACAAACTAACAAACCTATTCACATTGTTTACCATCAACTTCTGTGGTGTTTTGCGAGGCAAAGACAAATCGTTTTGTAACAAGATCCCTGCCAGCGCCCAGGCTTAGGAGTTAGCACATATTATGCTGAAAAAAAAATGAAAAAGAGGCACTGGAAAATACCACACGTGTCAAATTCACCAAGGCAGACACCAATGGCTGAAAGCCGAACGGGAAACATGGCCTCTAAGGATATCCCGCAAACTTATTTTTTAAAAGTAGCTAGTTTCTACTTAATTTTTTCAAGATCCTCCAAAAAGCAGGTACGTCTCCATTTTGGATGCAGTTTTTGTAAAGTAACTTTACTGCCCCATTCCACAAAGGTAACTAGAGTCCTTAGTTCCTTTACTTAAGTTGGACTGCTTTTAATTCTAATTTTGAACAAGCCTGCCATGCAAAATACATGTCTCATACTCCACTCAGGTTCAATGATGAAAATTAAACCAGGACTTGATGGGGTGGGGGGAACATGTCCCGTCTTTCCTCCACATTTCCATGGAACTAGAAAAGTAACTGCAACCTTACAGTTGCCTCCCAACAAGAGTGCAATTTCTTTCTCATCCAGTTACAACTAGAATGTAAAATTAGTTACATTTTAACTGCTCTGGGGAAATGGAATTACAAGTAACTAGTTACTTATAACAAGTTACTTTCAAGCTTCAGTGGGCAAACATCAACAGCTTTGAGACAGAACATGGGATTTCTGACTACCCATGATTCCCTCTCTCTCTGGTCATGCCTGCAAATCAACTAAAAACATCGACTCCCTGTATTCTAGAAGACTACTTCTCTGCAGGAAGCTGGTTTTCTTTAATATTTTATTTTTTAGCATCCAGAGCAAGCTATTTTGAGGCAAAATGGTAAGAGGTCTCTTCTAGGGCCCTCTGCCAGCTTTGTGGATTTCCCACATGATGGCTGCCTCACGGGTACATTTGGTGGGGACACGGGAGATAGCCTTCTGAGACTTTGGAACTCCCTGCCACTGGAAGCCAAGCCCGGCTCCATCTCTGCTGTCCCTTCACGAGCGGGCGGAGACTTTTCCCTTTAGCCACGCTTTCCCGCATTTGACTTTTGAAACAGATGCTTGCTCCTTGCAGCTTTGAACACGTTTCGGCCCCGATTCTGTTTACCGTTTTAAAACGTGGCCTTGGTTTTAATTCGTTTTAAAATACGCTCGTACTGTGTTTGCTTTGAAACATTCTCCTTTCAACAGCGTCCTCCTTTGAAACGCAGGGTTTCGGGGAGGGGGCTATTTAAAAATTCAAATCCATGCAATCGAAGGGGGGGGACGAGGTAGGGGGGGAATAACACTCACCGGGTGAAACGGACCCCACACACCTCGCAGGCGAAGGGCTTCTCCCCCGTGTGGGTGCGCATGTGACGAGGTAGCTTGCCGGCCCCATGGATGACTTTGTGGCAGACGGGGCACTCCTGGGGCATCTGCGAGCGGCGTTTGCGCACCAGCTTGTCTGGAGGGTCGAGCGCAGAAGGGAGCCCCTCCGGGGTCAGGCTGCGCAAGTAGGGGATGATGTCATGGTCCAGGGGCTCATCATCGGAAGCTAAGTCTTCCGGGGAGAGCCCCAGGGCATACGGGTAGGGGAAGGTGCGAGAGGGTACCATCAGCTCTTCTTCCTCGTCTCGGAGATGCCCCATGGCTGGGGCAGGGGAGGCTTGGCTCGGAGGGCTGGGGCGCTCCTGAGTCCCCGTCGAGGACACGGAAGGCGAGGGGGACAGCTCGGCCACCACGTGGTTGTTGAGCCGGGAGCCTCTCGCTTGGAGGAATTTGCGGGTTTTTTTACTCCGGCGTGGGGCCGGGCAGGCCGGCGGCTCGGGCAAATCCCCTTCGGCACTGGGCAAGCTGGCAAAGGTCTCCAGGTAGCGCCGGGCACGCTCCCGGGCAGCGTCGTCAGGGACGGGGGCCTCCAGGCCGTGGCCTTGCAGGATTTCCACGCAGGCGGCGATGACGCAGGGGATCTCCAGCAGCCTCGCGGCGTGCAGCACCTCCCCGAGGCTGCCCGTGCTGATGGTCAAGGTGGCCGTGTAGGCGAAGTCCAGCAGGGCCCCCAAGGCGTCGGCCCCGACGAAATCCAGCTCGCACACCCCCACGCTGGGCCCGGCGAAGAGTCGCTGGAAGTAGCGGCTGGAGGCGGCCAAGACGGCCCGGTGGGTGCGGTATTCGGAGCCCTGGGCCCGCAAGGTGACGTCGCACAGCACCCCGCGCCGGCGCTGCTCGTTGAGACGGGCCAAGAGCTCGTTGCTGTGTTCGGGAAAAGGTATCCCGATCAAATCATCCTCCGGACTCCCCATTCCTTCACCTGCAGAGCAGACAGAGGGAGGGAGAAAAACAAAACAGACGATGAACACAAAAGACAATCACCAGGTTCTTGAGCTCCTGAAGCAACCCTGATTTTTGTTTTTATTTTATTCGGCAAATCGGCAGACCATAAGCAAAGCACCCCAGTCTCCTTGTGGGTTTGGAACTAAGGTGCTGAACACAAATCAGTTACTCCGCTGAATCCAGTTTCCAGAAGCTATGAAAATCTCATCAGGACCCAAATAAACCTGGTGGGGTTTTTTTTGGGGGGGGGGGAGAACTGTACAGACCCCTTGGATTGAGAGAAGGAACCAACAAAAGGGGTCTTTGATCCAATCAATCAGGAACACACACATTTAGAGTGCATGTCCAGTGTAAAACTGGTCAGGATAGTGCCAAAAGACAGCTGGCATCCATCAAGGTTGGAAACAGTCCCAAATTCTCCAGATTTCTGCTCACGGAGCACATGCAATCACACCCACCACCGTTGACGAGCCTTTATAATAGAGCCCTTGATCTCGGTCCCACCACCCTCGCAGGCGATTTTGGTGGGGGGACACGGGAGAGGGCCTTCTCTGTGGCTGCTCCCAGCCGGTGGAACTCCCTGCCACTGGAGGGCCGCCTGGCCCCGTCTCTGCCGTCCATCTGCCCACAGGCAAAGACCATTCTCTTCAGGCAAGCTTCCCCTGAATGACAGGCTACCCTGGGTGGACTTTTTAAATGGATAATTATGGCTTATGGTTCTGAATGTGTTATCTGGTGTTTCTTATGTCTTCTGTATGGCACTTCCTTACACCCCCTCCCGTTTTTTTTAGTATATGTATGTTTATGGTTTTTAGCTTTAAATCTTGGTGTGAGACACCTTCTTAAGGAGAAAGGCAGGGTAAATACGTTTTAACTAAGTAAAGAAAGGACTAGTAACCCTCTGCCCTCAATATTGAGGGCTCCCCCACCAGGAGACAAGTTATCAGAAAAGTTTAGGGGTGGCGTTGTTCCAGATTTCACAGAATACTCCCCCACCCCCCTGAAAAAAGGACTCAAGGCATCTTAACATAAGTTAAAACAAATTTTCACACTTGCAAGACACCTCCTCACCACCCATCTCGCAAAACCAAAACCAAAATCTGTTCATCAGGGTTGGTTTGTTTACTTTGCCAACATCTAATTTGCACCTTCAACCCCTCTGCTCAGGGACCACAAGAAGGGAGAAGCAATTAAGAATCGCCCACCTGCCTGGGTGAAGCAGGCAATTAAACCCCTGTTCCCTGGCATCATCCTCCCTGGCATCACCCTCTCCTTTCTCCTCTCGTTTGTACGTTATCAGGTTTCAGCACTCATGCAATGTATTTGTTTTATTTATTTATTTTTGAGTATTTTTACCCTGCCTTTCTCCTTGGAACAAAGGACCTAAGGCGGCTTACAGTAAAGAGAGACAATATACAGTCCATTACAATTAAGACACATTCGGTTTGAGAAACAGGAAACGGAGGGGGCATCTTACAGCATTAGAAGGCAACATTGAAACTAAGAATTGGATAACAGTGTCAATGCAATCACATAAGGAGAGAGAGACTGTAAACACAAAGTTGTAAGCGGTTATAAACACAAAGTCTGTGTAGCCACGTATGGTAGAGTCATCTAAAGACAATTGCTTTTGTTGGGACCACAGCTAACACATGCCTTGCACACATTCGGGGCAACCCATCCCGGTCTAGGAGTTTGGGGCCACTCCAAGGGCAATCATCCCCTGACCAGACAGGCTGGGCCTGATGGGACCTGGAGTGGACCCGCCTACAGATTCTTCTCTTGACTTTTGATGGCCAGCTTTGCGCACCAACTGTGACTTTTGCCCGGTCATCCTTCCATCCTGGGCATGACAAGGGGAGAGGTGAATCAGAGGGAACCAGGCAAGCCACCAGCAACAGAGAGGGCCGTGTGGTCCTTCCAGGCCCCTCCCGAGTCAAAACCGGGCCTCCGGTGGGGAAGACGGCCGGGGGCCTGCGAACCTCAAAGGAGAGGAAGTTGGCGCGCCTCTGCCGAACGCGGCGCCTGTGAGCCTCGGCTCCGGAGGAAGTCTGCTCTCCCCTCAACAGTACAAAGCTGATCAAGGGGCCTGATAGTGACGGGGTTTGGGGCCGATTCCTAGGAAAGATATGGCCGTTTCCCCAACCCCCACCCCCACCCCAGTGCCACCCACGCGTGCCGTGGGTGCCTCCTCGGGGTGGGGACGTCGAAACAAGCAAGGTTCATTTCTGATCTCACGGTTCGGAAGGTGCCCGGGGGTGGCGAGGCGTTAGATCAGCTCACGGCCTCCGTTCCTCCACAGCTGGAGAACTTCTCCTCTTACAGGCCTTGTACATCTCCAAACCTGCCGGCGAAAATGCACGGTTCCAGTCCCTCGAGAGTCTCTAAAATCAAGATGGGTTTTTCTCGGCAATCTGTTGACCTCCCGTCCCTAATTCTGTATCTCCCGTGTCCTTAAATCCCTCTAGTCCGGCCTGGTTTTAGCCCCGGGAAAATGCAGAAGTGGAAGAATTCAGGGTGGAGAGGATTGGCCAGGCGGTGGCGGTGGTGGAAAAGAGAGAATCGTACCATGCCCCTTCTCCATCCAGGAAGTCCTTGGGTGCCCGCCTGCTTTGGGTGCCCGCCAACAGGGCAGTTCCAAGGGGCAGAGGTGGGCGGATGGGAACCAGGTTCCGGCAAGGGGCGGCCGCTCCCTTCTCTGCCAAGCAGGCCAAACTGGCCTGGCAAGGTGGGGAGACAAGACAGAGAGAGAGAGAGAGAGAGAGAGAGAGAGAGAGAGAGAGAGAGAGAGAGAGCACAAGAACGAGCACCAGGCAGGCCGGGTGGAGAGCTGCCAGGCTCGGCTGAGTTGGGGCGTTCTGACCCAGCAGCTGGGCGCGGCCGGCGTCATGGTGAACACCCTGGACCAGCCATGCCAGCTCAGACAGAACCGGCCCGGCTGGCATGCAAGCACCCAAGGGGGTGGAGAGAGAGAGAGAGAGAGAGAGAGAGCAAGGAAGGGGGGAAGGAGGTTGGCTGTGTGAAAGGAGCTCGCCCGCCACTCCCCACTTGGACGGGAGTCCCCTCGGGGCGAGACGCTCCTGCCAGGCCTGGGAGTCCCGGACCCACACCTTTCCCACAGGTTTCCCCACCAGCCAACAAGGCCACCTTCCCGCCTTCACAGGTACAAGAAGGAGGGAGGGATCCGAACCGGAGACCTTCCGTCCATCGAGCTCTGCGCTGTCCATATGGCCCGCGAGCAGCGGGCTTACGGCCAGGCATCCCAGAACTTGCAGGGTTTTCACCCACCCCTGACCTGGCTCCATCCTCTAAAATGACCTAGCCCTATCTTCTCAACTGACCTACCTTCTTGATTGACCTTGCCCGATCTTCTCAATGGACTTTGCTCGATCTTCTCAATGATTCTAGGATTCTATGATCTTCTCAATGGACCTAGCTCGATCTTCTCAACGGACCTAGCCCTATTTTCTTGACTGACCTTGCTCTATCTTTTCTGCTGACCTTGGCCCTGTCTTCTCAATGGACCTTGCTCGATCTTCTCAATGGACCTTGCTCGATCTTCTCAATGGACCTTGCCCGATCTTCTCATCTTTTCCATGGACCTTGTCCGATCTTTTCCATGGACCTTGCCCAATCTTTTCCATGGACCTTGCTCAATATTTTCAGCTGACCTTGGCCCTGTCTTCTCAATGGACCTAACCCAATCTTCTCAATGGACCTTGCCCAACCTTCTCAACTGACCTAGCCCTACCTTCTTGTCTAATTTGCTCTATCTTTTCAGCTGACCTTGGCCCTGTCTTCTCAATGGAACTTGCTCAATCTTCTTAAGGGGCCTAGCCTTTTTCTCATTGAATTTAGCCCTGATCTCCCAACTCACCCAGCTCCAACTTCTCAAACTGACCTAGCCTTGGCTTCTTGAGGGATCTAACCCTGCCTTATCAACCCACCAGGGGTTCCTGGCAGGATCCTTCCCTAGCACTCTCTGAAGCTGCCAGCGCTCCCATGCAAAACAGGTCCCCATCAACAGATCTCTCATCCTCTTAGGAGCAGCAAGGTGGCAGGTGTGGCCTGTATCCAAGGATGCACACAGAGGGAGGGAGGCAGAGAGGTAGAAAAAAAAAGAACAGAATATGTAGGCCTGAAGCTTTTCCTGTTGAACTTCAGTCTGACTGCCAGGCAGCAGGGAGAAGAGAGAAGACAGCACAGCAACCTCTCCTCTGGAATGGAGGAATCTTGGATCTTGTTCTCCATCTTCCACAGCTAAGAAATTCTAAATCTCTCTCTCTCTGTCTGTGTGTGTGTGTGTGTGTGTGCGTGCGTGCAGCTTTACCTGTTGGATTTCTGCGCAGCTGCTGCGGAGGACGGGTGGCCAAATAAGGCAGCCATTTCCCCCCACAGGAACAAAAGAGCCCTTCGCTCTTGAACCACAGTCCCAGAGCTGAGCACGCAACGTAGGTGTGCTAAGATGAAAGGACGTAAGGGGGGAGGGTTTAATGATGCATGTGCCTACTTTTTGAATTCCTACCTGCTCTTAGTGAAGGGGGAGGATGTGTCATATAACAAGAAAACACGCATCCTTTGGGAAGAGGGAAGCTTTCGTTCCCAAACGCTGCTCGCAGCCAGGGATAAAAGTTAGGCGCAGAGGGCATGCACGCAGGGAAAATCGAATATATTGTGTTAACCAGGGCATGCTCTCTCTCTCTCTCTCTCTCTCTCTTTTAGAACGGCAAAGCATTGGCTCTCCCCATTGGGAGACCGATGTCCTGAGGTCACCTCGCCAGGCCGTTCCGCCTACAGGTGGGAGGCCTGCTCGAGTGCCATTTAATCCATCATGCTACCTTCAGGTTGACCAAAGTTGACAATGCCCCCCCCCACCTCGTCCCCCTTTCAATCAGATTAGGGAGGGATTATCCGGAAGAGAATATGGCTGGGATTAGAGAGAGGGAAGGTGGCTCAAAGGGGGTGAGGCGGGGGGGGAGAGATGGAGGGGACGGGCAGGGGTTAAGAGGGAGGTTTCCAAGCTGGACGGTACACTTAATGGCAAAAAGACCCCCACCACTGGAAGAAACTCCGCTGGGAAAACTATCACCTGCTGGCCAGGTATCAGGAACGAGGGTTTGTTTTTTTGGTCAAGGGAGAAACGTGGATCTGACCTTCTCCCTGCTTTCAAAGGAGTCTGCAGAAAGCTCTCTGAATGACCACAGAACGAAGAGATGCAATGTGCGGTGGGGGTGTGGGGGCACAAGGATGGGGCATAAGAGAGGGGTCTGGGGTCCAGCCCTTAAACTTGCCTGGATAGGGCAAGCCTGGATGCCTTCAAAAGAGGATTGGACAGATTCCTGGAGGAGAAGTCCATCCCAGGTGACAAACCAAGATGGAGATGTGTCATCTCCAGGCTTAAAACCTGGGTACTTCAAGGGCCAGATGCAGGGGAGTGGGTATCAGGAGACAGAGATCTAGTCTCATGCGTTCCCAGATGCATCTGGTGGGGCCACTGTGAGATCCAGGAAGCTGGACTAGATGGGCCTTTGGCCTGATCCAGCAGGGCTCTTCTTATGTTCTTATGTTCACCTTGGGAGGAAAACATAATTCCAGGTTGTTTGCAATGGACACCAGAGCCCAGTTTCCACACCACCACCACCTTGAAGACTGTGAAGATTCTCAGTCAATCCCAGTGGGTTTATCCGGAAGTGGAATCAGCGCAACTGGACTCCTTTCTCTTGAGAGACAGAAACGTCTCGCTGCTCATCCGTACAGCTTCGTCATTCAGACTGACGAAGCTGTTTTGGATGAGCAGCGAAAGGTTTCTATCTCTCGAGAAAAAGAAGTCCAGTTGCCAAGACTCAACTTCCAGGCAACTTTAAGACAGAGCCCCAGAGACCTGAGGGTGCACGGTCAATGCTCAAGATCTCACGGGGAGCCTTGAAACGAAGTTATGGGGAAGACACCCCCTTCCCCCCCCATGCAAAAGGCAACAGGGAAGAAGATAGCCTCAATGCAGGATTCAGGAGGATCCCTCATTGGTGTGTGTGAAATGTGATCAGTCAGGAAGCCAGGAGTGGGGTAAAATTGAGGGTTAATGATAGACCAGGAAAAATCTAAACGTCATAAGGATATAACATAAGAACATACGAAGAGCCCTGCTGGATCAGGCCAAAGGCCCATCTAGACCAGCTTTCTGTATCTCACGGTGCCCCCCCCCAAATGCCTCTGGGAGTGCACGAGGCTAGATCTCTGTCTCCTGATACTACTCCCTTGCATCTGGTCCTTGAAGTACTCCAGTTTTAAGCCTGGACATGACACATCTCCTTCATGGTTTGTAACCTGTGATGATGGACTTCTCCTCCAGGAATCTGTCCAATCCGCTTTGGAAGGTGTCACAACATCCTGTGGCAAGGAGTTCCACAGACTAACAACACGCTGGGTAAAAAAAAAATTTATTTGGTCTGTTCTCACTCTCTCAGCCTTCAATACGAGAGGATGTCCCCTAGTTCTGGTATTTTGTGAGAGGGAGAAGAGCGTCCCTCTATCCACTTGACTCACGCCCTGCATTTTAGAACAACGAGAACAAGGTCAGCTTTTCACAGGAAAAAAAAAGCCCTACGAGAGGTTGGAAAGAATGATCTGAATTGAAATTCTTTCCCATTCTCTGTGCTTTAAAAAAAAAAACAATCATTTTTTGCTGGACTCACTTTAAAAGAAATAGATAAAAACCGTTCGTCAGCTATGAGAATAGCAGAAGGACATCTAAAACAGGCATGCCTAAACTTCGGCCCTCCAGATGTTTTGGACCACAACTCCCACAGTCCTTTGACATTGGAAATACAGGCTTGGAATTCGGGGAGTTGTGGTCCAAAACATCAAGAGGGCCGAAGTTTGGTCATGCCTGATCTAAAAGAATCAACTGCTGGTTCGGAGACCTAGCTGCGGAAGCGGAGAACTTCCTACTAAAACGTCCAGCTCTGCAGGTCCACGAGGACGGCAGTTATTATTATGAATTATGGAAATGAAAGGAGATTAGGGATGGGATGGATTTTTTTAAAAAAATGGTGATTCGTTCTTATTCGGCAGGGCTGATGAATCAACAAATTGAACTTCCGGTGATGAATAGACAATATTCGTCTCCCCTTTGAAATGCTATGAAATCACATACACCCAGTATCCAGTGAACCCAAATTCACAGTGATGTTTCCCCTGCCTTTCCTTTACAAACTCTGTGAGTTTGGAGAATATCAGGTGTCAGAGCTCTGAGTTATCCATCCACAAATTGAGAGTGCTTAGGAAAGAATTTTTGATAAAGTGAGCCGGGGAAAACTGAATCTTAATCAAACCTGAAGAGAGTCAAAGGAAGCCGCTCTGCAAATCTATTTTGCAGCCTGACAAATTAACAATTCAAAATTTGCTAAAAAATCTGTCCATTGGTATTCAGCGGGGGGGGGGGGGGACTCAATTTACGACGAATACAAATCGACAAATGCTGACGAATCACCAAAGAAGGTGATTCAGTTTTTCAATTCATCGCCATCTTGAAAGGCAGATTTATGGATCTAGATTGGAAGGGCGCAACCTTTCCTGGAGCCGGTTGTGTAAGGGATTGGATTGCAGAATATCGACAAGTATGTATCAGGAAATACGAGATCGGGGGGGGGGGGGGATAGATTGGGATTTTAATCTGGCCAAGAGTGAGAGGCAATTACCCATATTAAAAGTAATTATAAATAATGACTCTGGATTCCAAATCACCCGCCTGTCATCACAACTACGAAGGAAGACTAAGAGTCCATTTCACAGATAGGGAAAACTGAGGCAGAAGCAGAACGAACAGCCCAAGGCTGACTTAAGTCGCATCCAGATAATCAGGGATTCAAATCACGCCCACATTTGGACTTTCCACCCCTTTGGATTAATTAATCACAACTGTAATCTTAGAATGGCAGGGGCACTATAGAGATCATCCAGTCCCTCCCCGGTCAAGGAAGCACCGCAGGGAATCGAACTGCCAACCTCTGGCTAGGCAGCTAATTAATTAATTAATTAATTAATTCTTATTTATTTGACTTCTCTCTGAGTCCCACCCACCCCCACCCTGCAAAAAGAAACCTGGGGAGCAAGGCAGAAAAAAGACGTATCTCTTTGCAAATTTTAACCGTTTGGCACTCTGCGCATGCTTCGTGGCCCTCTGTAAGGACTGAGTACTCCCGGGTTGGATCCTGATATTTGGAAGGGGACTTCAGTTTTTAAAAAATATTTTACTAGTCTCTTAACTGATTTTATTGTATTTCTCTGGAATTCATCTTTTACCATGACTTGCTTTTTCCATAGGGCTTTTAAATCAGGGAGTCTAATTGCTTTTTCAATTCTATAATATTTCTGTATCTAACCTGACAAAATTTCTGCAATTGTTGTGCTTGTATTTTTTTCTAATTCTTGTATTTTCTCTTTTCTTGCAGTGTACCATCCTTTTTTTAAATTTTCCTTCTATTTCATTATACGATATCCTCTGATGACAGCTTTTGTGGCATCCCATGATATATCTGTGCTGTTTCTCTCTTTTCCTGAAAGTAAAAAATTTTATTCGGTCTCCCATATTTTTGTTATCCTTTTCTTTGGACATAATCAAATTGTTGTGTCTCCACAACCTTTTAGGGCAGTGGTATCCAAACTTCGGCCCTCCAGATATTTTCTACCACAACTCCCAGAACTCCAAGCCTCTATTACCAGTGACAAAGGACTGTGGGAGTTGTGGTCCAAAACATCTGGAGGGCCGAAGTTTGGACACCACTGTTTTAGGGGGACTTCAGTTAAAGCTACTGCACCGTTCTGAACACGCCGGCTGCCAAGAAGACAAACGGTCCACACACTCCAGGCAGGCCTGGAAAAACAGCCGCTTGACCTGCGTGGAGATGGTCTAGGTCCTTTTTCGAATGGCCCATTTCTCTGCCTGGGCACAACCCAACCGTCCCTCCTTGCCCTCGTTCCACAACAACACAACCGCGTTCTAAACCTTTGACCTGAAAAATACGCCAAATTCATCAAAGCCAACAAGATACGGGGACTTTTCATGTATTTTCCAGACACCCAGGCCATGTCCACGTTTTACGTGGGCCCCATCCACCCACCCACCCACCCCATGGCACCCCGGGTGCGTGCACCTTTTCCTGTTTTCGGCAAAACGATTTGCAGCACCAAATAACAGCAGGCCGGGCAGGAAAAAAAAACGGGGGTCTAGATGGCAACCGCAGGCCTGATAGCGTTTTAACACCCACAGTCTCCTAACCGCTCCGGAGTCATCTCCGAAGCGTCTTTCGGAGCACCCTTTGTTAAATGAAAACAGAGTCGAGGCGAGGGAAAGAAAACTTTCCGTCCAGCAAAGGAGGGGCTCGGAGCAACCCGAAGTGACAAGCGAAAGAGCTCCTTCATAAGGTCCGGGAACATGCCAAGGCTTAAGGTTTTAAAGACTGGGAAAACAAGTCTGAAGTTTTGTAACTGCTAGGCTCTGTTTTCGCATGAAGAGGAGGTGCAAAGCACACCTCGAGACCAGAGGTTCGCAATGTCGGGGTGGCCTCGGCTCCCACTAGCCCGGAAATGGCAACCGACCAAGGTTGTTGTTGATATTGCGACAAACAGACACAGGAGAGGATGCACGCTGCCGTTCTGGCCCACTCGGTCTTGACTGGGCCTGTAGCTCTGGCACATCCAAACTTTGGCCCTCCAGATGTTTTGGACCACAACTCCCACAGTCCTGTGCCATTGGAAATACAGGCTTGGAATTTTGGGAGTTGTCCAAAACATTGGGAGGCCCTAAGTTTGGATATGCCTACTGTAGCTCTTCAGAGCTCCATCGCAGAGTCTCTGAGCATGGGCAGAGCGCGAGGCCCTCAGCTTCAACCCACCAACCCAAATAAAAGGGACCCTTCGTAGCCAAACCCAAACGGCCACCCCTTTGGTTTCGGGGAACGTAAAATGGCAGGCCGGATGCTGCCATGGGGCTGAGCCAGCCCCAGAGGCCAGAAAGGGAGGGGAGTTTCCATCATGCTCGGGGTTCTCGGAGGTGAGGAAGAGATGCTCTCAAGATAAGTCTAGGAGGTGGGGGTGGAAAGCAAGAGGTGAGGACAGAGCCAACGTGCTTTATGGGAACCCCCAAAGCACGGTGCTTTGAATGGGGAATTCCGAACGATGCCCCTTCACACGACAGAACAGTCCTGCCTGCTTATTTCCCCCCCCTTTGTGCATTGCACAAACAATTAATAATAATAGTAATAATAATAAAAGGCTCAAGATGATGTTTCCAAGATGCAAAAAGATATCCGGAGTCCAGGCATTGGGTTTTAAATTAGTCCCATTGAGTGTCAACTTCCAACATCCATTCTGGAGTGACCGAAACAGGGTCAGAGTGGAGGCAGACTGCCACCCTTAACATAGTGGACTACAGAACCCATCAGGCTTAGCCAACAAAGCTAGGGAGGGGGAGCCAGAGTTTGCCAACATAGGGGGAACCTATATACAGTGGTGCCCCGACTTAAGAGCAGCTCGACTTAAGAGCAGAAAACTGTTGGCATTTTAACTGCTGCCTTACAAATTTTAGATATGGTCTGCTCGACTTACAAATTGTTTTTTTTTTTCATTTTTCATTTTTTTAAAACTTATTTTTGAATGTTTTTAGATAAGTACCCCGACTTAAGAGTAGTTTGACTTAACAGCATGCATTCGGAACGGATTAAATTCCTAAGTCGAGGTACCACTGTATAGCCTACCCTAGGCGGCAAAAGAGAGCAGGAGGCGGGGCTTGGACATTGGAGGTGGAGCTTACTGAGTTGAAGGCGGGGCATCCTACTATCCTGAGTCAGGGCAGTCAAGGAATGGTGCCGAAAGGAGGCAGAGCTTAAATGAGCCGGGAAGCTGATTGGACGGCAGGGCACCGGAGAATTCCAAACCGGGATGGGAAATGATAGCTGGCATATTTGGGGGCGGAGCCAGGTTTGGTTCCCAACCTTGGGGAACCTGGGTATTCTTGGACTACAACTTCCAGAAGCCTTCACCAATAGCGGGGATTCTGGGCATCGCAGACCAAGAACACCCAGGTTGCCCAAAGTCGGGAAGCGCTGGCCTTGAGGAGCCAGGTGATTTTGCGGGTCAGCTGAGCCTAGTGGCACAGGGGTGACGGAGTCGACCAGCCAGCTGATGGAGGAGTTGGAATCAAATCTGGAAGACCAGAGGGGGATCCAGCTGAGAACCAGAGCAGCATCAATGTGGAAAATAAACAGTATGTTTTTTCCCCCCAGGGCCATGTTGGATTTTCAGCATGGATTGCCTACCGGAACTGGGATGTGCCAAGCGAGTTGGGTAAATAATTCTCCAACCTCACGACATCAGCCGGCCACTCCAACCGACATCTTAAGGTGCTAGTTCTCAGCAAACATTCGGCCAAAATGCTTTGGCACAGTTTAGAAAAAAATAAAAGACATCCGAGGCCGAGTGACAAGTAAACGTCAGCTGTAAAACAGCACAAATCGGTGTCAGCCAACCCGCTAGCAAGTCCCAGTTCGCTAAGAAGAACACCCTCTACACGCTCACAATGCACAATGCATGACTATGCATCCCGTCTTGGGTCCTGGCAAAACTTCAGAGCCTCTCCTGGAAGACGGATCTCGGCGGGTTCAAATCCTGCCCTAGCCACAAGCTCAAAGAGATCACCGTGTTCCCATCTGGCCCCCAACTCCACAGGCACCCTGCCAGGGATAGATAAATAGCCGTGCCAAGCCCACCTTACAGGGCTGGCAGAAAGATGCCCGAGACAGCAAACTCCCTACCACTTTGAACTCCTTCATAGGTTTCAAAATTCAGAACCTTTCTGTTGCAATTGGTCTGTTTCTCTCTCTCTCTCTACACACACACACACACACACACACACACACACACACACACACACACACACACACATGCTCACCTGCGCACCACAGAGGCAGAAGATGCCTGAACAGCAACGAAGGAAGTAAACAGCCTTCAATGGCCGTAGGTGTTTGCTTTTTGCTTTTGACAGCTAGGCTGGCAAAATCATCGCTTGAAACTCAACAGTCGGCACTTGAAACCTTCAACAATGCCCTTACGATCAAGCCGCACCACTCTTGACTTCAAAGCCCTGCCACTTTGGAGACGATGCAGCCAAAAATACAAACAGCTTTGCCCATCAGCTGCACCCTGGAGGACACACCAAGGATCTAGTCCTCAATGAGCTTCATAATCATCACACACACACACACACCAGTTCGTACGGCATTCCCAAGGTGCCAACTCCAGATTCTGAACTGGCATTGATAGTGCAACTCCCCAGGCAACCCACAGGCACAGGTGCAAACTGAATTTTTAAAAGCATCTTCAACTAGGCAGGGAGAAGGCTTTAGATCAGATCAGACCCTCCATGCTCACAAGATGGGGTTTTGGGTAGGATATTTTGTAGCCATTGACCCTACCTCTCCTGGGAGAAAAGGAAAAAACAAAAACAGGATTTTTCAGCCTCAGCCTCCAGATTAAACCCCTTCGGCCTGAAGATAAACCAAGGTGCTAGTCCTGAACGCTGTGGAGCGACAACTTCACCAACTTGTTTGGCCCGATTGGTGGTGCGTGTGACCACCGACGTCTCTTCAGGGTCTTAAATCAGCCTCTCCCCCATTTGAAAGACTGCTACCCAGGAAGGGGGGTGGGAAGCGTCTTTAGAAACGCCAAGAACTGAAACCTCTTCAGTCAGGCGTTCCGTTCAAAGACGGGTTGACCGCGGAGAATACGGCCATGCCTGTGCAATGCAGGCGTGCACCTCGGAGCTGGGTTCGAACCGTCACACAGCCCCGGCTTACCTCCGAAGGCGGCAAGAGGGAACAGGCCGTGCCTTGGCAGGGGAAGGACGCAGGGAAAGAGGAAGGTGAAATATGAGTCAGCTGGACTCCCTCAAGGAAGCCACAGGGCGGCACATGCAAGGGCTGAGCCGGGCAGTGGAGGGAGAGGGGTGCTTTGGAGGTGGTTCCCACCCTTTTGTCTCTTTTCGACAAAAGAGATTGTAGAATCCTAGAATCATAGAGTTGGAAGAGACCTCCAGGGGGCATCCAGTCCAACCCCCTGCCATGCAGGAACCCCCATCACAATATTTCCGACAGACGGCCATCCAGCCTCTGCTTAAAAACCTCCAAGGGAGGAGATTCCACCACCCTCCTTTGGGGCAGCATCTTCCACTGCTGAACAGCTCTAACCATCATGAAGTTCTTCCTAATGATCAAATGGAATCTCTTTTCCTGTCGTTTGAAACCATTGCCTAGTCCAGTGTTGGCAAACCTGTGGCACGTGTGCCAAAGGCGGCACTCAGAGCCCTTTCGGTGGGCACCTGACATCGCCCCTTCACAGCCCCCTTTATTCAGGTTAAATTGCTGTATTGCAGGGGTGTCCAAACGGCAGGCCTCCAGATGTTTTGGGCCACAACTCCCACAGTCCTTTGTCATTGGCAATCTAGGCTTGGAATTCTGGGAGTTGTGGTCCAAAATATCAGGAGGACAGCCCTGCTGTATTGACACTTTGTGAAAAATTACTGGGTTTTGAATTCCAAGTTGGGCACTCGGTCTCTAAAATGTTCGCCATCACTGGCCTAGTCTCTGAAGCCATGGAGGCCCTGTAACAACGGCAAGTAGGAATCTTGGGAGTGCCCGGCAGTGTCCGGTCTGGGCCATTGCAGGGAAGGTTGAGGGGGGGAATAGGATAGCTATGTTTAAATATTTGAAATGATGTCATATTGAAGAGGGAACAGGTTTTTTTCCCATGGCTTCAGAGACTAGGACTCGGGGCAATGGTTTCAAACGACAGGAAAGCAGATTCCATTTGAACATTAGGAAGAACTTCATGACGGTTAGAGCTGTCTGGCAGTGGAATAAGACGCTGCCACAAAGGAGGGTGGTGGAGTCCCCTTCTTTGGAGGTTTTTAAGCAGAGGCTGGATGGCCACCTGTTGGAAATATTGTGATGGGGTTCCTGCATGGCAGGGGGTTGGACTAGATGGCCCCTTAAGGTCTCTTCCGACTCTATGATTCTATGATTCTAGGTGCAGCCAGGGCAGGGGCGCCAAGGGTGGCACCTTTGGGGCACTGCCCAGCGCAGCCGGAACTCGGCGTGCTGGCTCGCTTTCGCTCAACACCCATAAATCCCTCTGATGCAAGCCCAGTGGGGTGTAAAGGGGGGCACAAGAGGCCTCGGGAGAGCGGTGGGTGGGGAAACCGGCAAGCCCGGGCAGGCGGCCGATGTGAGAACAAGCCCCTTGAGACACCAGGCCTCCTTTCTGGGTCAGGAGGACCCTGGCACTGCCGGGGAAACGCCGTGCCAGGTAAACAGGGGGGCCGGGAGAGAGAGAGAGATTGAGAGAGAGAGAGAGAGAGAGAGAGAGAGAGAGAGAGAGAGAGAGAGAGGACGCCAAAACCACGCGGCCTCCCCGATGTGACTTTGCTGCTAGCAAGTTCCCAGGGGAAGGGTGCGGTCCGGCAGGGCCCACAGTTGCTCCCCCCACCCATGCCACCCCCACGGAACACCATGTTTCCGAAAGGAATGGGGCATCCGGGCACGCCGTGGGCCAAGAGACAGAGAAGTAGGGGTTTGAGAGTTCTCCGAAGCAGCTAGGAAATCCCCCCCCCCCCCCAAAAAAAATAATCTTGCACCACAATTCGAGTTCAACACGTTCTCTGTTTTTAATGGCACGAGAATGGAAACTGGGAGCTTTTAACAACCAGGTGCAACAACAATGCAAGAGGGTTAAAAAGTAAAGGTAAAAGTTCCCCCTGCATATGCGCGCTAGACACGACCGCCTCTAGGGGCGGTGCTCACCTCCGTGTTCAAGCTGAAGAGCCAGTGTTCTGCACATCCGTGGCCACGTGGCTGGCATGGCTGCAAGGAAACACTATTTTACCTTCTCGCTTTTTACGCCAGTATCTGTTTATCTACGGGCACTGACATGCTTTCGAACGGCGAGGTTGGCAGGAGCTGGGGTGAAGAGTGGGAGCTCACGCTGCTGCGTGGCACCCGGGATTTGAACCGCTGACCTGCTGACTTTGTAGCCAACAGTTGTGAGTGCTCTAGCCCACCAAGCCACCAAGAGAGTAGTCCTCGGTATTTGTGTTGGCTTGTTTTTAAAAAGGTGGGTCCTTTCCCCTTTTGTTATTCAGCTTCCCAAATTGATCAACTCCTTCTGCTGTCACCTGCCAGTGCTTACCTCCAAGTATGCCCCCCCTTGTTACTGCACAAAATTAATCACCAGCTCCTCCTGTTTCCTTAACTCAGCCGCACCCTCTCCAGCTGTCCCGATTTACGAAGGGACGGGTCACTCCTTGCTTCCCAGCCCGGAGAGAAGAAGGCGGAAGCTTTTCGACACCCTTGTACCAGCTTGGCAACGTGCATGCAAGCACACAGCCCCCACACCACCAAATAAATAAATAAATAAATAATAAGCACAGGGAAAACTTCCCCCTCTCAACTGTACAAGTTTGCAAAGAAGTGGTCACATTACTGCACAAGAGAACACACCAGAAACCGACACACTAAAACTTGCTGGCCCCTTCAAGATTCATGGCTACATTTTAATGTAGGCTTTTGCGGATCAGGTGCATTTCTGCAGATGTTAGAGCAAGATTATATGACTGTATATCTATCTATTTAGCTAACTATCTACCAGTGTTTCTCTCTCTCTCTCTCTCTCTCTCTCTCTCTCTCTCTCTCTCTCTCTCTAACTATCTAGCTATCTAGCTAGGTAGCTAGCTATCATCTATCTATCTATCTATCTATCTAAAGACAATAATTAAGCTAAAATCTCTCTATCACTGTATCACTGTATCTATCTATCTATCACTGTTTCACTCTAGCGCTGTATCACTATCACTGTATCACTGTATCACTGTATCACTGTATCACTCTCTCTCTCTCTCTCTCTCTCTCTCTCTCTCTCTCTCTCTCTCTCTCTCTCTCTCCCTCTCCTTCTGCCTGTCCGTATCTCCAATATACACCAAAGAATCCTCTGGTTGTGGAAGGTTAGAGTTGGCAGCAGGGAAGCTTCTAAAATCAGAGTTTACATTAAATGACCGAAGGTTTTAACAAAAACCGGAAGTCCCTTCTCTCTGTCTATTTTAGCTGAATCGTGTGTGAACACACACACACACCCAACACGTTTTCTAAAAACTCTAGGCAAAGGGTTTGACCCCCTCACTTCCCACACATGCCTCGTTTAAATCTGGCCACAGAGTCCCAACCGAGGTCTACCGAGGCACTGAACAATAAAGATGAGGGTTTTGTTTTAAAATAAATAAATCCATGTAACTTACAGGAGAAGACAAGTCACGCCAGGGGGGAAGGCACAATGAAAATGTGGCCTCAGTCCTCAGATGACGCCACCTCTGTCCGAGCAAGCGCCCTTCTCGTGGTGTCAGGGATGATGGGAGTGGTAGTATGACAGGCATCAACCACAGTGCCAGCTCAGTTGGCTTTGAGATGTTGTCAGTCTCTGCCTCCTTCACTGGCAGGGAAACAACGGGCCGGCCCTTAAACTAGGCAAGGGGGACTAACCACCCACACTGGCTTTTTTCAAGATCAATACCAACCTCCCTGCGGCCTCTTCTCAACATGTAGCCCTCCACATCAGTGGAGGGTTCTGGGCTTGTTTGTCTGTTTTACGTTTCGAGTGTGCGGGACAAAGTGGAAGATTTCCGTTACGGGAGATTTATGCCAATTTTGGAGAGAGAGAAAAAAATCTCCTAGTTGGGTTAAAGGCCCACTTTTCACGACGGTAGGTATGTTGAGCGTCATCAGCTCTGTTCTGAGGCAGCAGAAGCCAAAATGCTTTTGTTCACGTTTTTCAAGGCAGACATAATTTTTTTTTAAGGGAGGCCCTTAAGAAATAATAATAATTAAGGCTCCCAAAGAGGGCTGAGATACAGATACATTATCCGAAATAGAGGCAGTTGAAATATAGCAGTTTCTTTGGCCAGGACTGCCTCTTCTCTTTCTGGAAACAGGCAAAGACCTTTCTCTTCAGGCAAGCTTTCCCTGAATGATGGTCTACCTATGATGTGTCTTTTATAAGAATCTACAGGATCACATACATAGACTTTGTGTTTATAACTACTTATAACCTTGTGGGTTTACATTGACATTATGTTTGGAATGTTAGTTTCCATCACTCCTAACTTGACATGGAACTTTTCTCCCCTTTAACTGCTCGCGTTCTCTTGTAGTGTTAATGAAATGTTGTGTATTAATGCTGTAAGATGTCCCTCAGTTCCTTGTTCTCAATATTCAAACATGTCTTAATTGTACTGGACTGTATATGATCCCTCATTCTGTAAGCCACCTTGGGTCCTTTTTCCAAGGAGAAAGGCGAGGTAAAAAAAAATACTCCAAAATAAAAATAAAATAAATAATGGCAAAGAGGTGAGTGGACAGCCCGTCACGTCATTAGTCTCTTTCAAAGATTCTAGCGAGATGAATTAGGGTGGTCCCGCATCCCAGATACCTTCTTCCTTGCCCAGTCGGTTGGGACTACAATTCCCATGTTCCTGAGCCAAGCATGGAAGGACAGGCCCCGAAGCCAGTACATCGAGAAGAAGCCCCACCTCTGTTCGGCGGAGGCCTCCTACCAGCTTATCAATAAATGGGGGTCAATGTTTTAAGATGGCTGCCGCACGAGACAGATCAGAATTTTGCCCCAAGACCCAAAATTGGGTGTGTGTGTGGGTACATTCTCTTCTGTTTTACTTCTTATAAACCGCCCAGAGTTCCGCCTGGAAGATGGGCGGTATAGAAATGAAACAAACAAACAAACAAACAAACAAACAAACAAACAAACAAATAATAATTGGGTGGTTCAAAAGGGGATTAAGCCCACAGCCTATGAAGGAAGGCTCTGGACACTCTGATCTCTTAAAATCCACCTTTAACCTTGCTTGTTTGCTGCGTTTTTAAATACAGGCTGAAAGGCCGTCAAGGTGGCCCCACCATTTTCTTTCATTGGTCTATTTAAAATATGTCTCCCGATCAAGGCCCCACGGCCACTTACATCATTAAAATACGATGTTTCAAGCTCAAAAATAAAAAGGAAGTATACAAAAGGACCAAACAAACACCACTCTAAGAAATGGGTAAACAAGATGAATACTAAAAACGCATTCCAAGCAGGAAGGTACAACAATCTGTTTTAAAAAAAAAACACAACTCAGGCAGCCTGTTGGCTGAAGAGAAAGATCTTTGCCTGCTTTTGGAAGGACAGCAGAGATGGGGCCCAGTCTGGCTTACAGTGGCAGGGAGTTCCAAAGACTGGGAGCAGCTGCCGAGAAGGCCCTGCCGTGTTTTCCCACCAAAGTCATATTGGCCTAACTGAATCAGTGGAAATCACAAACGTGTCAATCCACCCAATTCCTATTTATTCAGTGGGTCTACTCGAGTTGCAACTCATGGCTGGATTTGGGTGTGTTCTCAACTCTAATCCAACGCCCAATTTCTGAGCATCTCCATGCTCCAAATTTCACAGAAAGGGTTACTCTCAGTATGACTCAGGAATCACGTAGCAAAAAAAAAAAAAATCACGTTTTTTTACAAAATCATCTCCCGTAATTTTTTCCTGCTTTCTCCCAATTCAGAAAATACATTATTATAAAAAACAGGATTAATTTTCGGGGAAAGCAAAGAGGCTTCGACTAAGGGAATTATCAGCGGCAATATGGCGTATTATAACAGCATGCTGAGATCCACATCAAACAAGGGAGCGGAAGACGGTTTATGCTGTTTTCTGCCAGTCTGTCAAAATTTCAGCCACGGTTTTATCTGAGGTGGAGGATTCCACACACACACACACGTGCCGAGATCCTGAGGACTAGAAGCTTGCTGGTGTTTTAAAAAGCAAAACCCAGGAAAAGAACCAAATTTTGTTCCTCAACCCTAGACGTTCAGGCCTGCCATGGCTATAAATCCTAACCAGACACATCTGGTGGGGCCACAGTGAGATACAGGAAGCTGCACTAGATGGGCCTTTGGCCTGATCCAGCAGGGCTCTTCTTATGTTCTTATCTTTGATCGGGCAAGCCAGCAGACCTCATGAAGGATGTTCTCAAATCTCCCGAGGATAAAAAGGGTCCAAATGCAAACAAAGCTTCATTCCAACCATGGCTGAATTGGAAGGAGGATTCTCTCCTGTTTCACATTAGAGATTTTTTTCTAACATCTTTCTGGGAAAATAAGAAAGGACACCCCTGCGCTCTACAGCATCAAAAATCCAAAATTGTGTTGTTTGGTAAGAGTTGTCAGCGCCCACGCTCTTGCAGTTTGCGATTGCCGCATAGGGGGACGAAAGCTGGACAGGGGAAACATCTGGAAAGACAACAATCGATCTGTCTGACATGTGGTGCTGGAGGGGAGCATTGTACCCTGTGCAGCCAGAAAGAGGTACTGTACCCCATGGATTTCTAGAACAAATCAAGCCTGAACTAGTTCTGCTGGGGAGAGGGGGAGGAAATGTTGAAACGGAGCCTGTCCGCCGTTCCAGATTCTCTGGAAAAAGCCACCCTTCTGGGAAAGGTAGAAGACAGTAGGAAAAGAGGAAGACATGAACACGAGATGGACAAACTCCCTCAAGGAAACCACAAAACTGAGTTTGGCGATGCTGAGAAAGGCTGTTGAGCAGAGGACATTTTGAAGACTGCTCGTTCATGGGATCACCGTACATCAGACGCAACGTGATGGCATAAAACAACAACAGCAACCACAAATCTATGAAATATACCCAACGTTCCATATTGGCAGGGTGGGGTGGAAGCAGCATTAATAACTGCCGCCTTCGGTCCTTTATAAGGAGAAAGGCGGGGTCAAAATATTTCAAATAAATCAATATAATAGCGACGGAAGAGGAGACCCACAGGTAAGCACTGAAAATGTAGAGGACAGAAAATCTGCTGTTTCCTAACCTATCCGGGTGATGCATTCGGGTGAAAAGTTATTAAATGGGCGAGAAGCAAGCCTTCAAGGCTCCTTTGCTCAGCCAAAACCAGGCTACCTGTTTTAATATTTTTATTTATTGATTTTTGAGTATTTTTTAACCCCGCTTTTCTCCTTCGAAAAAGGACCCAAGGCAGCTGACAGCAAGGAGAGACAATGCACGGTGCATGACAATCAAGACAAATTCAGTTTGAGAAACAGGGAATTGAGGGGGTATCTTACATCATCAGAAGGCAACATTGAAACTAACAATTGGATAACAGAGTGTCAAAGTAATAACACAAGGAGAGAGAGAGTGTAAACACAAAGTTATAAGTTATAAACACAAAGTCTGTGTAGCCACGAATGGTAGATTCATCTAAAGACAATTGCTTTCGTCGGGGAAACCCATCCCGGTCTAGGAGTTTGGGACCACTCCAAGGGCTATCATCCCCTGACCAGACAGGCTGGGGCTGATCGGACCTGGAGTGGACCCGCCTACAGATTCTTCTCTCCCAGGCCCGGGGACAAACTTGACTTTTGACGGCTCGCTTCGGGTGGCCAAGTGTGACCTTTGCCCGGTCATCATCCCACAAAAAGTTACAAGGGGTTATAAACACACACACAAAAAGTCTTTGTAGTTCGAAACCAGGCCTGATAGGGGCAGAAATGCCCCAATCCAGGTTTTGTCGCCGCCACGGACTGGCAGATGGCACAAAAGGGGTAAAAAAAAATTCCTCTCTGCCTCTGCCAAGAAGCGGCGGGCATGTTCCCGCGACAACCTGTGGGTTCGGCCGTTTCAGAAGGTGGTATGTTTTGGGACAGCGGCGGGCACGGGGCGGCCTAGCTTGGCCCGTTTGGGAAAGCTGGCACAGGGTATGGGGTGGGGTCGTCCTGTCCCCCTGTCCGTCCGTTGTCGTCCCCCCCCCCCGTGTCCCACACCTCCCACCCTCCCTCCCCACCTCGACACGGGCACCCTTCACTCACCCCCTTGGCCGTGGGTCCTGCTCCACAACGCCTCTCGCCTCGCAATCAGCAGCCGGCGGGGCCGCTCTGACGAATGCCGAAGCACGCTGGGGGTGGCTGGGTTCCGCCTCGGATCCCCACCTCACGAGGCGGCAACACCCATGCACACACACACACACACACACACACACACACAGACACAGACACAGACACACACACACACACACACACACACACACACACACACACACACACACACACACACAGACCAGTTAGGCTGCACCTCTCTACGGCTTCCCCTCCGCTCTCTGCCTTCCACCCACCTGGCTTTTGACTCTTTGCCATGCTCTCTCTGCCACCTTTCCACTAAACGTGTGTGTGTGTGTGTATGTGTGTGTTGTTGTTGTTGTTGTCGTCGTTGTTGTCGTCGTTGGTGGCCAGGGGGCTGTCCAGAATTCCCCCTGGCTGGCATGCATGCCAACCAACCAACCAACCACCCATCCCCGGCGTGTCATTTCTTAAAACCACCCCCAAGGCCCGGACGAAAACAAGCAGTGGTGGTAGCAACGGGGTGGGGGGAGAGAGAGACAACGCATCCGAGGAGGCAGTCCCGAGTTCGAATCGCGCCTCTACCTCTCTTTTTCTGCCCCCCACACAAACACACACACACACACAAATCTCACCGCAATAGTCTCAGTGGGCCATTGGCTTGTGGCTCCCTGACACCTCCTGCCAAGCAAAGTACAAAACAAAACAAAAAACACCTATTTCTCCAACCTTTCGTAAATAAATGTTAGAACGGCGCTGCCTCTCCAGAAAGCCTGAAGGAGGTGCAAGTCAGCTTCTGCCGTGTGCACAGCACCAATTTTCTCTTTTTTAAAAATAATAATACTAATAATCACTGATGAACCAAAGCGAAAGGCGTCCAGTTTCTCTCTGGTCGGGAAAAACAATTATTCATTCCCTAATGCCACGGAAGTCTCTCTCTCTCTCTCTCTCTCTCTCTCTCTCTCTCTCTCTCTCTCTCACACACACACACACACACACACACACACACACACACACACACACCCTTGGCCCCTGCTAAAAAAGGCCTAAAGATCCACCATCTGGGTGGGGTTACTGTGGAAATGGGGACCCCACACATACTGGTTGGGTCAGGTAGACTGCCTCTGGGTGAGGAGGCTCCTTTCTCTCTCTCTTTAAACCACCCTCCCTGCCTAATCCTCAACTATGTATCTGTCATATCCGCATAGATCGGCCGGGTCCCCTCCTATCGTCTCAGCCGAGAGGCACCACCTCCCCCCTCATCCACAGACCAGGATGCCGGACATGGGCAATGGGGTTCTCGCCCAACCTGTCGGAAGAAGCACCAGGCTGGGGAACGTGGATCCCGGAGTGGCAGGTTGGCCTGAATCCCCATGCCGCTAGAGAGCTCGGCGCCAGTAGTGATCCGCTTTGCGGGGTGGGGGGTGGGGGTCGTGAAAGTCAAGCAAGTGGTGGAGAAACCGAATCCGCCACCTTGAATGCCTGGGAAGAGCATCAGGGTATAAAAATAAACAAGTCGTTTCAATGTTTGTTCGGTTTTGTTGTTGTTGTTGTTGTTGTTGGCTCGGCCTGATGGCAAAGACGCCTTTGGACTACAGTTCCTATCGTCCTCAAGCCAGCGTGGCTGCCAGTCATCCGTTCCCACCTCCCCACCAATATACATATATATATAGAGAGAGAGAGAGATACAGTCTATTTATATTTTCCAAGGCAGGGTCATTCTCTTAAAAACGCGTTCCTGGAGAAAGCCAGCACTCTGCCCATGCTCTGAAGCCACCTTCCCTGCACTCTGACTCCTAGGAAACCTTGTGCTAACAGTGCCACCTGCTGTTAGAAAAGAAAAGGGGGTTTGGAGACAGCTCCGAGCCGGATATGACCTCTGTACCGCCTCCCGAGAGATGGTGCCTATCTCACACGCCTTGTCAAGCCATGGGAGGGTGGGAGGGTGGGTGGGGATACTAAAATGTAATGGGGGGGGCATTACAATGAACCTCGACCCATCATCCTTCACCGTAACATCACAGGATGATGGCCACAGAAGGGGCCACTAAGGCTTTCCACCCAAACTCCCTGCTCATAAGAACATAAGAACCTAAGAGGAGCTGTGCTGGATCAGGCCTAAAAGGCCCATCTCGTCCAGCTTCCTGTATCTCACAAGTGGCCCCACCAGATGCCTCTGGGAGCGCACAAGACTAGATCTCTGTCTCCTGGTAGCGCTCCCAGAGGCATCTGGTCCTTGAAGGATCCTGGTTTTAAACCTGGAGATAACACATCTCCCTCATGGTTTGTCACCTGTGATGAATCTGTCCAATCCCCTTTTGAAGGCATCCAGGCCAGATGCCATCACCACCTCCTGTGGCAGGGAGTCCCACAGACTAACAACACGCTGGGTGAAAAAATATTTTCTCTGGTCCGTTCTCACTCTCCCAGCCCTCAATTTGAGCTTATGTCCCCTAGTTCTGGTATTTTGTGAGAGGGAGAAGAGCCTCCCTCTCTCCACTTGACTCATGCCCTGCATTATTTCGTACGTCTCAATCATATCCCCCCTCAATGGTGGGATATGATTGCTCAATGGTGGACCCGTTTTTCTCTGGAATGCCACCGCAGCGCTGCTGCGCTCACCTCCTCCCGAGGTCCGGCGTTCTGTCGTCGCACTGTTCTAACAGTCAGGAAGTTTTTTTCCTGATAGTTAGCCAAAATCTGGCTCTCATTATTAGGGGCATTATTATCAAGGATTTGGAAAATGTGCTCCTGTATCCCCTAGGTCTCCTATTATCCAAGCTAAATGGTTGTTTCAGTCTTTCCTCATAGAGGGGGGGGGGTTTCCGGTCCATGGATCCTCCTCTGAACTTATTTAGTTTTTTTATTTATTTTAATATTTATATACTGCCCGTCTTCCGAAGGAACTCCGGGTGGTTTACAATAACAATAGCAATAACAATAATAACAAACTAGATAATAGAAGAAAAAAGCCATCATAATAATAATGGAAAGAAAAATCATAATATAAACATCGAATGAAACTACAATAAAAAATTCACCAGCAAAAAGGCAGGACATAAAAAAAAGAAAGATTGCTCCAGGGTTGTCCGGATCCATCTTAAAACTTGGCACTCAGAACTGGGCCCAGGGCTCAAGATGAGAGGGACCCAGAGCCGAAAAGAGAGGAACTAGGACCTCACGGAATCGCCCGTCCTCTTCTGTTTCCGTATTGCCACCCTGCTTTCAAGACCCGGATTGTACAGCCCCCGCTGGGGCTAGGCTGGGCCCGGCCTGTCTCAGCGTGCCCGGGCGGACCTCCTGGCGAGGTGGGCGCCATACCAACCTCGCCGGGCCCCCGCCCAAGCCCTTCCCCGAAACGGACGGCCTGACTCAACCCTGTTCCTGGAGGGGCGGGCAGGAGAAGCGGGTGGCCACAGAGAAACGGTGCCGGTTGCAAAGCCTCGGCACTAGAGATGGGCACGAAACGATTTTTTTTTTTTCCCGTTTCCTTATTGGTTATTCGTTTCGTTATGTAACAAAACGACTAACGACCCTAGGGCCAAATTTAACACGAAACAAAACGAACCGAGAAAAATTGGTCCGGTTAGGTTCGTTCCGTTTAATGGGGGCAAAGATGTCTCCTACCTGGTGCTGGTCCGGAGGTCCTTTCACGCTGAGCGAAAATTCGTAAAAAAAACGAAACAAACCGAACTCCTTAATGAAATGAAACGAAACGTCATTTTTTTCTATTCGTGCCCATCTCTATTCGGCACACCACCCCTCTCCCGCTTCTCCTCCAGAACAGGGCAGGGGCTCCGAAAAGAGAGGCGCTCCGGAGGCCCTGGCCAGAGAAGGTCCCTCAACAGCCGACAGCATGGGGAAAAAACGAACGGTGGCAGCACTCTTGACATGCTCAGAAGCACACTGTCGGTTCGCCTCTGGGCCGCGACAAAAGACGTAGGCGAAAGAAGAGACACACACAGAGAAAAAGCTGGGAAATAACCAAACCAGCAGGGGCTGATGGGATTTGTAACCCCCCCCAACTCATATCACGTCGCCTCTAGGCGGAGAGAGGGCACCCCTTCCTGATGATTTGTAGAACAAGGCGGAAGAGCTAGGGTGGAATAAACCTGCGGGGCGGTGGGATGGATGCTGGTAGCCCTCAACCACAGCCTCCATCATCCCCTGCTACCAGCCACGCCTGCCTGAGGATAACGGGAGCATCAGGAGGGACTCACGCTTCTTTGCCCTGGCTATGCAACCAAAATAAACCAAATTATTTCTTTCGGGGTGGCGGTGGTGGTGGGGAGGGATGACAATTCCCTAAAGAAGTCAGGTTTTGAGATTCGGGTGCCTGTGAATAACGTGGTCCCAAGCTGCAGCTCCAGAACTCTGTTGCTCGTTGTCCATTCCACTGCCCCAGAGGGTCTGACCGGGGATTCGAACCCAGAGCCCTAGTCCGTTCCCTGGATCTGGGACGCCATGCAAAACAAACTCTCCCGAGCAAACGGGCATTAGTCCCCGAGCATGTGAGAAGCACACACACACACCCTTTTTCGAGCAAAAGACCCACGTCTCCTCAGCTAGAACCCGGGCCCCACAACTGGGGTTCTCCCGATTCCTCCTTGTTCTGCCCCGGAGGGCCACTGCACTTCCGTGGTGGTGGTGGAGGGAGACGTAGGAGGAAAGGAGGAAGTAGATGGCAGCAGAACCAGAAGCCACTGAGAGGAGTTGGCGGAGGAGGAGGAGGAAAGGCAGAGAAAGAGAATTAGAGAAGAAACCTGCCCACGCACCCACCACCCACCCCTTGGTAGAGAACAGGGGGCATGAAAGGGGAAGCCGGAAAGCTGTTTGCCCAAGAGGTGGGCTGAGCAGGGTGGATAGAGGTAAGGGGGGGGTGGAGAGAACCTCCACCCCCCTGGAGGTTTTTCTCCGGAAAGGAAGCCCGCCCAGCCGTTCACAAGACCCACCCAGGTTGCTAGAGGAACAGCCAGGAGCAAATGTGGCAGGGTGGGGGCGGGCGGGCGTGCAGGCAGGCGGGAGGGAGAAACTCCAGGCAGGAGCGTCTTCCCTGCCAGCGCACACTGGCCCCCTGCCTAGAAAGGGCAGAGGCCGAAGGGAGACCTGAAGTTTCCTGGGGGCAGAGAGGTGTCCCCCCACCCCACCCGCCGCCGCCACACGTGCAATTGTAGATGGGAAAACCGCCTGTGCCCCCATTCAAAAATCTGTTCTTGGCCAGAAAGGTGGGCCACGAGATGCCCCCCCCACACACACACACTGTTCCACACACTAGAAGTTTGACATCTTCGGACTACGGCTCCCAGCATGCTCTAACAAGCCCGTCAACATGGGTCGAGTAAAAGGCTGGGGCCCGAACTTGTCTCCAGCGAATGCATGGCCGTTGGAGCCGCCGGGGGGGGGTGTCTCTCCCCCTCGGCTCCCGACGGCCTGCAGCCCGGAGATTAAATGGCGGCACCCCTACACTGCAGGGGTGTTGGGAGACTGGAGAGGGGAGATAACACTCACTCACACACACACACACACACACACACACACACACACACACACACACACACACACACAGCTCATGATTGCACAGAAAATGCTGCATCACGGCTGTTGGCATACAGCAGCAGACAGAAGAGGGGTGTGGGAAGGAAGCATTTTGGGGGTGGGGTTCCCCAGCTGGCTCGGACTCCGAAGCCCATAATGCTTCTCTCCGTGTGGGGCAGGTGGGAGCCGACAGGCCACACACCTGCCCTCTCCAGGGCCTCAGGCCTCTAATAGCTAGAAGCCGGCACTCAAAAAGTAACGGACAGCAGTTTGGTCTAGATCGCAGGACTGCCCTGGTTCTCTGTTGTAAAAAAAAAAAAGGCACTCTGTACATGCACCGGGGAGGGGGGATTCCCTGTAAAAGAACGAAGGCTCTGGGCTGATTCAAGAGCCCCCGGAGTTCGGCTACAGATCTCTTCCGTCTGTCTTTGAACAGCGCTCACTCTATGTCTCACATCTTCCAGCAATATCGCTATACGCAGATAATTCAACAGTGCCTTTACCGGAGATGGGAAAAAGTTATATTTTCTTTTGGGATCTTCCCCACGTTGGCTGGACAGGCGTTCCCGGCCTCATGGTCTCGGTTTCAACAGCCACGTGTGGTTCGGGTTGGAGTCCGCCTGCCGCCGCGGCCGGCTCCCACCCAGGGTGAGTCATGCCTGGCTCTCCCCTCCGCCCGCACCCGGTGCCACTCAGCCCGACCCTCCCCGGCACACGAGATGCCCCGTGGCCTCCCTTCGTGGCCCTACCCGCCTTATCTCCCCTTTTCTCCACTTGCCTCTCCCGGAAGTATTGCAGGATCGGAGGCCAGGGGTGAAGGTATCAGCCCTCCCAGGATGATGGTTTTGCTCAAGACACAAGGGGGAGAGGGGGGGGACACATTCTGGACTATAAGTCCCAGAAGGCTGACAACTCAAATACCCAGTGATTATACCGGGGGGAGCGGATCCCGGCCTTAAAACTCCGACCAGCTTCAAATACATTATTCAGAGTTCAGAAACGCTTCCCCTCCAACTACAATTCCCAGGTTCCACGGGGCAGTATGGATATGGGGATTCGGGGTTTTGTAGTGCATCTCGGCCATGCCGGGTTCTGTTCTCGTTTACCCTACAGCTCCAGACGCATTGAACTCTCCCCTCACATACACACACACACCCCGCAATAGGGTCCCAGGAGGAAGTCCTTTGGGCGGTGGGACTCACCGCCACTAGAAAGCGGCCGGCCAACCAAAAGGGAAAAAAAGGGGGGCTTAAAAGTTCATTGGAAAGAGCGTTTACAGCAGGGCGCCCATCAGCAACAACAACAACAACCATAATAATAAAGATCATTCAAACAACATGGGTTTGAAAAGAAACACACACACACACACACACACACACACACACACACACACACACACACACACACACACACACACAGGAGTATGCCACTCGCCTACTTGCTGCTGGTTAAGCCACGTTTGGACAAACCAGATCACCGACACAAAAGTGCTAAAAGGACACACAAAGCCTAATCTCCAGAGGCGTCTCGCGCAAGCGAGCCAGTCTGCACGCAAGCGCTTTTTCATGGTTCGTGCAAAGCCAGGACTGGAGCAACGAGGGTGGGGGTGGGGAGTAAGATGGGGAGAGAGAGAGAGAGAGAGAGGAGGCTCCCCTGGTTCCAGAGCCACAAAGCGGGCTTTCTCAAGGATGGACGGTGTGGCCTAGTGGTTGGAGGGTGGGGGAGACAGAGAGAAAGAGAGAAGGAAAGAGATGGATCCAGGGGGGATCTTGCTTCTATTACCATACAGCCATAAAGCAGAAAAGAATGAGGGGGAAATTACCGAAGGGTGTCTAATCAGGCGTGATACCAAGTTGAGAACTGAAAGACAGCTCCATGGCTTAAATCTCTGTATTTAAATTTAGGTTTGCAGAGCTAAGGCTGTGATGATGATTATTACGGAAACAGTGCACATATTCTCAACCAGAGCTGCCCCCCCCCCATAGGCAGCTGGGGACAGGACCCCCACCCTCAGGCCCACTTGAAAAACACTCGTTCAGCCCTTCCCACCAAGGCAGGGCAGCTCTGAACTTCTTCGCACGACGGCCTTGCGAGGTCGGATGGTAGCGGGCGGCGGGGCAACCAGGCAGCCTCCGAGTGGCCGGCATCAACGCGGGTGCGGCGTTTTCTCTTCTTGCTGTTGGCACCACCCCGCACAAAATGCAAAGCTCCGTTGGCCCAGCAAAAGGGTGGACGGGGGGGGTGTATCATTGCAAACCCTGACATCCCATATGTGCACACACAGAGATACACGCACACAGGCGCGCACACACACCCCTGACAACCCGAGGGAGAGGCCGGCCCCGCATCTCCGGAGACGCCACCGCCTCAGTGGGGTGGAGGACGGTGGGTGCAGCCGTCCCAGGAACATTACAGGGTGGGACCTGCCCCAGCAGGACCAGGGGCGAGGCCCATGGGTGAGGCTGGCCAAGCGCCCGGGAGCCAGGAGACCTCAGGCGTCCTTCGGAGCGGCCCGAGCGGGGGGGGGCAGTGGTCGCGCCATCACCCGCTAGGGGAGGAGGCTCGGAACAGCCATCGTGGATCTCCCACGTGGCCTGTGTCGCCCACGTACACTCGTACCATGGACTTGTCCTCGGCACCTGGTTGGGGGGGGTGGAGTGGAAGAGAAGGGAACCCCTGAAGGATTTTGGTAGATGTGGGCCAAATATGTACCTCTCCCAAGCTCCCGGGGAGAGGTCGGGTAGAGGACCTCCCAGGTTTTTAGAGTTGTAAGAGTTAGGGTTCTGCCTCCAAGCACTCTTCCCGGGCGAGTAAGGGCCAAAGGACGCTGCAAGGCAGGCCCGCTCCGGATTCGGATCCGAACCTTCGTGCCTCCTCCTCCTCCTCCTCCTGCTCCAGCAAAGAGACCAGCTGGTGCCCTGCTGGTTACAGCCGACTTAGTCCTCGGCCAAAGAGGGTGGGAGAGGAGGTAGGGGACTCCGGACCTGTTGAATTTCTGCCTGCAACACCACACTTCCAACCACTTCAAACCCAGATGGGAAAATCCGCTTGGACTTGACCGGCCGCACAGAGGGAGTCTGTTCAGCCCCGCCGGGATACCCGTGGACTAAAATTCCCATCGCCTTGGGCTGGCTGGAGTGGGTGGGGAATGTAGTCCCACCAGACCCTGGCAGGCTGCTGATCCCAACTCGGTTGGAATAGCTCAAAAGGGTGTAGGATTTGATGCATAAAGAGCCCATATTTGCCAGTCCGGTACAATTAAGACATGTTCAATTTTTTAAAAAGGAAAAAAAGAGGAAAAAGAGGGGGAAAGAGGAAAAAGAGAAAAAAGAGAAAAAAGAGTTAAAAGAGGGGGAAAGAGGGAAAAAATAGAAAAAAGAAGAAAAAGAGGAAAAAGAGGGGGAAAGAGGGGGGAAAGAGGAAAAAACACCACTTCTTTCACAAAAAGAAGCCAGAGAAAACATTATTAATCCCCCCCACTTCCTTAGGGAAACACCACTCCCAGGATCCTTCAGACAGGTACGGACGAAGGCCGTGGCGGTGCCCCAAACTTTCCCCAAGCTCCGTCCTTTCTCGGGAGCCACGGCTCTGAATACGAATCCAGACCTCGTGCATTCCCATTTAGGAAGTTGGGGTTCGTGCCTGTCCCCCCCACCCCCTAACCAGATGTCTAGGGCCAACTCTTTTAAGATGTCGGAGCACCAACACCCTAAAAACTTCCTCGGAACAGGAAATGAGCAAGCCTGTTCTCACCCCGTGGGGTGCCCATGGGGCCGAGCGAAAAAAACAGCTAAGAGTCGGAAGCCCTGTGCCCAGCCCACGGGGTGGGGGGTGGGGGGGTTGCTCCAAGCCTCCCCGGCACAACCTGACCTACTTCTCTTTCCTCTGACGCTTGTCACCTGCTTTCGGCCTCCCTCCTCCCTCGGGGAGGGGAATTCAGCCAAGTCAAGCCAACCGGGGTGACATCCCCTTCCCACCACCACCCCCGTGCTGAGAATCCCCCCCTGCCCGCCGCCAGCCATAGCTCCCCCGTAACCCACTCTTTGCTTTCGCTTCCTCCTGCCGGCCCTCCGGGGGGGGGGGGGGGGCAAGTAAAGAGAATGAGATCATAAACCGCCTTGGAAGTTGGAGAGAGAGCGAGAGAGAGGTGTGTGCCACCAAACTAGGTCACCAGGCGCCCAAGCCCTGGCCCTCCACGCTGGCACGTTGCAGGAGCCCGCCTAGGCACGGATAGGGTGGCAGTGCCCGAGGGGGGGGTAAGGATTGAAACGTACAAAATAATGCAGGGCAGGAGTCAAGCGGATCGAGGGACGCTCTTCTCCCTCTTGCAAAATACCAGAACGAGGGGACATCCACTCAAATTGAAGGCTGGGAGTGTGAGAACAGACCAAAGGATTTTTTTTTTTACCCAGCGTGGTTGTTAGTCTGTGGAACTCCTTGCCACAGGAGGTGGTGATGGCATCTGGCCTGGATGCCTTCCAAAGGGGATTGGGCAGATTCCTGGAGGAGGAGTCCATCCCAGGTGACAAACCAGGATGGAGATGTGTGTCATCTCCAGGCTTAACAACAGGGTACTTCAAGGGCCAGAGGCAGGGGAGTAGGATCAGGAGACAGAGATCTAGTCTTGTGCGTTCCCAAACGCATCTGGTGGGGCCACTGTGAGAGACAGGCAGGTGGACTAGATGGGCCTTTGGCCTGATCCAGCAATGGCTCTTCTGATGTTAAGTTCTTACTCTCCTGGCCTGGCCAGGTTGGGGAGGGAAACTGAGACACACCACCACCACCCCCAATACACAAGCCTCTTCCCTCTTCCAACCTCCCTCCCAAAATAAAAAAATAAAAACTTTCTCCTTGGTCTTGCCAACTCGCCGGCCCAGTGCCCGGCTTTTTCTCTCTCTATTTCCCCCCTCGGCCAAGCCAGGCTCTTCTGAACAAGCCACGCCTGGGCCACGCCAGGCAGGCAGGCAGGATGAGACCGTGGGCACCATGGAGGTTGCTAAGGAGCCATAATGGGAGAGCACCGGGCGGATGGAGAGACGAAGAAAAGCCTCCAAGGAGTGGCCCCGGGGGGAGATTTCTCGGCGGTTTCGT